>PVKU01001875.1:157877-263996 GCA_004027475.1 Anoura caudifer | reverse complement strand
CTCCCTTTCTAGATGGGAGCATTTTCATCTTTTAAATAAGATCTCTTACAATTTTAAACTGTCACAATTCTCTGCAAACAAGTTCGGAATCAGTTGTCCCTAAATATGCAGGGTTTTCTCTCCCTTAATGGAATATGAATTAAAGTCTCATAAGTATTTAAAGGTTTAATTTCAATTACTTCTAATTTTAATATTGTTTTATGAACCTATTACTCTTGGCAATTAATCTAGCCTTTAAGTACAAAGGATCTACAGTAAGAATTTTAGCCACTTAATATTGTTCTCTCTCTAAAGGAATTCTTTTGAACATTAAATCATTTCCCTTCTCTAATACAATTTGTTTTATAGGTAAAATTTTCCATCACTTAAAAATATGCAACTTAAGCTCCTGGCCGGTGTAGCTCAGTGGATTGAGCGTGGGCCTGCAAACCAAAGGATCAATGTTTGATTCCCAGTCAGGGCACATGCCTGGGTTGCAGGCCAGTTCTTGGCAAGGGACGCACGAGAGGCAACCACACATTTGTCTCTGTCTCTTCTTCCCTTCCCCTCTAAAGATAAATAAATAAAATCTTAAAAAAAAAAAACCACACTGGCTTTAAAAAATATGCAACTTAAAGTAATCTATTATTTTATAATTTTAAAACCTAAATCTAGCATTATTCTAATCTATTTTAGATACTTTTACTTAGTATGATAAATTTTTAAAATAATGAATGAGTATCTAATATTGTTTCTGTTCTTTGAGTTAAATAGATTTTGAGTTACAAATTGTATACATTATTTCATTTAAACTTACACAAACCTCATATTACACAGATATTAGAAACTGTTTTAACAGTTTCTGAGGAGCAGAGGTATTAAATCCTAGGTCAAGTAGGTACTAGGTGGTAAAACCAGGGTTTGAGTACACAATCATTTCATTTCAAAGCTGAGGCGCTTCCTGAAGTACACAAGATAGTATTTATATTCTTCTACCACTTTCACTAATAATTTTTACTATACAACATATTTCTTTGTTCAGAGAAAATCTCATGAGCATCTGTGTTATGGTTAGATTCCAAGTTTAAAGCAGAACATCTGGAAGTACAATGAGGCCTGTTTTCAGTAAGTTGTGTGTGTCTATAACAATGTATTTCTGAGATCTAGAAAGTTCAAGTCAACACTCCAAACAAAATACACAAAAGATGGTGTTTACATTTCTGGCTTTCATTGTTGACATATTTTCAGTTAAGGACTTAAGTTTGTTGATCCAAAAGAAGACAAATGAATCAAGTCAGTACTCCATCTTCTGGGATGTGCTTTCCTGTACAAAAGAAAGTACAATGGGTATGGGGGAGATTTCATTTCCAATAATGGTAAAATAGCTTCTTATGGAACAACTGTATCACTGAGAACAAATAGAAACATGGTGAAAAATACAAAATTTGTCCCACAACATCAGAGAGGTAGCAAGGTAGCTAGGGCATAAAAGAAAGGAAGTAAATTGAAATAAGCCTGATAGTTTTTATCTCTTTTCCTTTTAAAATTATTTACCAAAAAAAATTCCATTCATGTCATGTAGAACTGAGAGGCCAAAAAGTTGAACAAAAAGAGGCACTTAATGAATAAGAAGCTGAACAGATTTTTGACAGTCTCAGGCTGATGAGACAAATATGGGAGATCAGGGAGTACCAAAGAGCAGAGGTCCTGGATAATACTCAAAATGTGCATTTAGAACCCTGGGAGTGTGGCAACCTAAGAGGAAGGGTGAACTAGAAATACATCAGTTCTCACAGAGGACTAGAAAACAAATTTAAACAAGCTCAGTCCACAACTGTATTTGTCATTTTTTCTTACTCAAACTGTTACAATTGTATTTAGCTAGAAAGAGGAGCAAAAGAAACTAGACATTGAGCTTAATAAACTGGGAAACAAGAAGACTGCTTGCTAGCCAGGAAGCTATAGTTTCACTCCCCAGGAAATTGCAGCATTGCTCTGCCAAGGGGATTAATATTCCTCCCTCTCCCATCTGATACCAGATTGTTGAGGGGCCCAGGAGAAGGTGCTGGACCAAAGAGATGTAACAAAGGGTGGACCCATCCAGAGTGCAGAAAGTTTGGGAAGTTGATTGATTCTTTTGAAAAAATACCTGGTCTGTCCCAAGCCCAAGCTAATACAACTCTAGGAGAACAAAGAAGCTCTCTTGCTTGTGACCTGCACTTACATGGTGCACTCACCTGTTCTTTCCATCGTCATGCAACTCCACACAGTCTCCAGGAGGGAGCCTGAATGGACTATAGCTGCAGACACATGCTAAGCTAGCTGAATGCTGGACTGTACTGTACCTTAATATGGAGCATAAACTCTGGATAGTGGCCTTCATCCTGCTCCTACTGAAGACAAGATTGGACTTTTTCTATGGCGAGACAACAGAGATGAAATATTGAGAGTTAGGGGGAGGACCCCCTTAATTGGGCATCATCAATAAACCATACCACACAGCCACATCCTCCCATGCAGGTCTCAGGAATTTCTCTTTCCTTAGACATTGCAGGAACCTCACTTCCACTGATAACCAAACTGCCTGCCATAAACAATAGCATGTGTTGTTTGTTTGTTTTATTTCTGAGGAAAAATTACATCTGACAGAACCTCAGTTAATCTTTCATTTTTTATACACAAGGACAAGAATGTAATAAAAAATAAAAAAAATTAAGAATGCCAAAAGGAGGACAAATGACAAAAACAATCAAAGGAACAATTATAAAAACAATCCACCAGATAATCCACATATTGGAGTAATCATACATGATTTTAAAATAAGAAATAGATTGTTTTCCCAATAGAAGATGTCAAATTGATTGAATATCCATGTGGTGTTAATTTTGACCTCCACTATATATAAAATTAATTCAAATTTTAAAAGTAAATCAGTAATACTTCTAAGGAATTAACATTGGAGAATATCTTTATGACCTAAGAGTGAGGAAAGGATTCTTAAAAGGGCATCAACTACACTAAACATAAAAATAATTGAGAGCTCTTAGAACTCAATAATTAAAAGAAAAATAGTCTGATTAAAAAATGCACACAGGAAAAACAAACAAACAAAAAACAACAGTCAAAGGACCTGAATAAATTTTTCTCTGAAGATTACAAATGCAAATAAACACATAAAAAATGTTTTTTACCACATTTTATGTGCCAAATAATAAAGCAAAGATAAGACAGTTCACTTTTATTACATTATTTTTATTGTGTTTTTTTCTATTACCATTTATTCCCCCCATACCCTCTTCCATGTTCCCCCCACCTCCGGCAATCACCACACTGTTGTCCTTATTCACGAGTTCTTTCTCTTTTTCCCCTCTTTTTTACTACATCTTTCCACTCCCCAAACATCCCTCCACCCCCCAACCTCCTCCCACCTCACCAGTTCCCCAGTGCTCAACATCATTAGCCTTCAGGGAAATGAAAATCAAAGCCACAATGAAATACCACTTAACACCCACTAGGATGGTTATTGTCAAGGATGTGGAGACGTTGTAAGCCTCATACACTGCTGGTGGAAATGTAAAAACGGTGCAGCTGCTTTGGAAGACAGTTTGACGAGTCCTTAAAATGTTAAACCTGGAGTTACTGAATGATCCAGCATTTCTACTCCTAGGCATTTACACAATTAAAGTGAGACCATGTGATCATACAACAACTTGGTAATGAATATTCATAGAAGCATTGCTTACAATAGCCAAAAAAGTAAAAACAAACTCAAATGTTGAATAAATGAATAAATAAGATGAAACATTTATATAATTGAATATTATTCAGCTTTAAAAAATAAGGTACTGATTCAAGATACCACATGGATGAACATTGAAAACATTATGCTAAATAAAGAAACTTGTCACAAAAGAACACATATTGTATGAGTTCTTTTATATGAGAAGTGCATAATATGTAAATATACAGACAGAAAGGAGATTTCTGGTAGTCTAAGGCTGATGAGGCCTGGCAGGAAGTGAAAAGTCACTGCAAATCAATGTCGGGTTTATTTTTAGGGTGTTAACAATGTTTTAGAATTTGCTGTTGTGATGGTTACACAACTCTGCTAATATACTAAAAGCTATTGAGTTATTCCACACTTCAGTGTGTGAATTGTAAGTCATGTGAATCATATCTCAAAGCTGTGATCAATAGGTAGGTAGGTTGAAAAAGGGATACCAGATATATAAGATTTAGATATATTAGATTATTTTAAAATAAGAAACTCTTTTTCTTAAAGAATTCCATTAAGACTGTTAAAATGCAAGTCCTGGAGTGGGAAAGATATTTTTAATACCTGCAATCAAAAAAGATCTGATATTTAGAATTTAGTTATTTATTGTTTGAAAAACAAAAGCCAAGTTTCTTTGTTCATTTCTTGCATTTGAAGTACTGCTATACGACATCCTTTGCCTGAGACTCTTTGCCATAGTCCTTAACCACCACAAAGGCCTCCCCATTTTCCTAGTTTCTTACTGTCCTCAACCTTAATTAGGTTGCATTGGTGATCAGCACAAAGTCCCTCCACCAACTTGACATACATGGGCTCATCACAGTTGGATGCAAGCACACAAAGGTGGGCTTGGCGCTTGTCTAAGGCTTTGGCAGCTTTGTGAATTCCACATGGTGGGCCATTGTGGATGAGGATGGTCTTCAGCACCTGTTGTAAAGCAGTATTTAGATCCATTACACCTCCAGCAGCAACACCTTCCTCAGCCATGGCACTGGGTTACAGGTGGATCCAAATATTGAAGTACCCAAGCCTCCCCCTCTGCACAGCTCTGCAGCAGCAGGGCAAGTGCTAGAATATATTTATAAAGAACTACTAATCAACCATACAACCTAGAGAAAAATGAACTTAAGACTTAAATTGACCACTTTACAAAAGAGAATATCTGAAATGGTTCACGAAACATATGAAAATGTATTCAATCTCAACAACCATCAGGGAAATAAACTGAAATCCAAATGAGATATATCAGAATGCAAACAAATGAGAAAGACTGACAATTCCTTGCCTAGGTGAAGAGGTAGAGAGATTAGAATTCCCACCTCTCTAAATGCTAGTTTAAATTTGTGAAGTCACTTTGGAACCATTTGGGGCAGTGTGTAATAAACCTGATAGGCCCTCTGATCCTTCTAGGAAGAAGGTGCGGTGAGTACTACACTGCAGAAAGAGTACACATGCTCACCAAAAAAAAGCATAAGAATTTTCACAGCAATATTATTTGTAATAATTGGTGACTAGAAACAAACCAAATGTTTAACAACTCTAAAGCTGTATAAATTATAGCATCGTATTGAACACTATCCTGCACTGAAAATTAATGACCTACCACTGCTTATAACACATGGATATATTTCATAAACACAAAATTGATAAAGAAACCATATGTGAAATAGTGTATATAATTTCTTTATATTAAGTTCAAAAATAGGTGTTAGAAATGAGGATTTCCCTGATTGAGTAGCTCAGTTGGTTAGTGTCCTGATATGCCAAGGTTGCGTGTGGGTTTGATCTCTGACCAAGGTCTACAAGAAGCAACAAATGAATGCATAAACCAGTTCTGTGGAACAGCAAATCAGTGTCTTCTCTCTCTTCCTCGTCAATAAATTTTTAAAAAGTGAAGATAATGTTTACCTTTGGCAAAGAGGAAAGTAGTGATTGGGAAAAATACGATAAGAGCTTTTAGGGTTTTAGTGATGTGTTGCAAATGGCTTGCATCAAGTTGCAAGAATTGATTGTTAAATGTTTTAATTTTGCAAGCTGGTTGACATCAAATTAGTGCTCAAAATTGGCCATGCTGGGAGTATTCATGCCACGGAAGTGCCGTTTTTTCCAAGCTGTGTTTGTTTTGAGATGGTGCAGCTGGTTCTTACATATTTACAGTATCATACTGGTATAAGATGTGTTCACTTCGTTCACTTTACAAAGCTATGCTTATAGTTCTCTCTGTTTTGTGAACTTTTCTTTATTTATGTTATACTTCAAGAGGTATTTCATATTTGAAGGAGGAAAAATAGAAGTCATTGTAGTTTTAAACAAATATCCTTATAGTACTGATAAGTCCAAAGCCAGGGAAAATGGGGGAGAGCTAAGTAGGCAGCTCTGAGAGAGGCAATAGACCCAAATCACTGGTAAAAGCATTGATTTCTTCTCTATTTTTACCATCTAGATTGAGGGTCACAATCTTTCTGCTTTTACAGAGGTCAGACAGGTACTATAAAAGAATAAACATAAAGCTTGTGAATTTATTCACATTATAATATTCTGTACCTTCACTCTTGGTTATGTACAATTATTAAATAATCATTGTTTTCTCTATTTTCCTTGAAAATCCCATACTTCTTCTTGCTATATCTGTAGTGTGATTATTAGGATATTGAGTCAAGGTTAGAACATAGGCATTTCAGTTTTAGCTATGTGATCTTGAACATGTTATATAACTCTAACTTCTAGTTTCATCACTAACAACATGGGGGAAATAATTATACTCCATCAGTTATTCATTCAAAGCATTTATGGGGTAAGGGCCATGTGCCTGGTATGGTTTGAAAGCAGAGAATATAGCAAAATGTAAAATATACAAAGCTCCATGATCTAAAGTTGCTTCTATTGTAAGAGGGGACACAGAATCACTGATGCATAAGTGAAATCTATATTGGTGATAACCATGGAGGAAAGGCAACTTCAGAAGGGAGATATGAGTTTCAGTGGTATAGTATTAAATTAGGTGGTTAGTTTTCACCGTGAACATGACATTTAAGTTAAAATTGAATGAAGTGAGAGAGCAAGATGCAACTCTCTATGGGAAAGTCATTATTGTCAAAGGGGACTGGAAATGCCAAGGCCCTATGGGACAATAATGCTTGAATTATTTGAGAAATAGCAAGAAGGCCAGTGAAAAAGTATTATAAAGATAGGCCAGCGAATGGACTCTGCTTTTTACTCAGAGTGAGATGTGCAGGTATGCAGAGTTTTGAGCAGAATAGCAATATGATCTAACTTGGGTTTAATGGGATCAGTTCAGCTCTCTCATTGATAATAGATTCAAGAAATGAGGAGATGGAAATTGGAGGTTATCATAAAAATCCATGTGATACATAATAGCTACTTGGTCCAGTGAAGTAGCTCCATTTTGCATTTAGCAAAGTAGGTTCAATTTTTCTAGATTTTTTAATACTTAAGGCAAGCCAGATACTGAGGTTTTCCAATGATGAAATTCCTGATTTTCTAATATTGGATCAATCTCTCTTGTTCTCATTTTTAACATGTGAAGACTCACATGTGCAAAACCCATATCCACAGAGTTTTTACTAGAACCATGTGTCACTGGACTACTGCTCCTGACCCTCATGACAGCCCTTTGTACTAGGTCTCCTCTTCATAAACAGATGAGTTTCCAGCTAGGCTCTGGTTTGATGGCTCTCCTTACTTATTCTGGACCCTTTGATGAAACATGACAAATTATTTGAGAAACATTTCTCTTATAAAAGAAACAAATAGGAAACTGACTAGTGGGGTTTTTTTTTTGTTTGTTTTTTAAGCCCCGAAGAACTACTTTCAGCAATATTTTTCTATAATATTTATGTCAAAATATAGGAGTTTAATAACTGACAAAAAAAGTAGATGAATAAAAAACACTTCAGTTTTTACTCAGTATTAGGAGAAAAAAAAGCAACAATATAGATTGGCTCTAAACTACATATAGTGTCTATAAAATGCAAATTGGGGAATACATTCTAAATGTTATTGAAATGTACATCTACATTTCCATATAAAGAGTGCATATTTATTTTAAAGTACAGAAATTATGACTTCTGTACTTTCCAGTGAGAGAATTTTCAAAGCCATGCAGTAAATGCTGCAATATTATTCAGAATTAATAGGAAGAATAATTGGCTTAGAATTCTATTTAAACAGTTCTGTAGGATGGTATATCACAAGTAAAGTTCATAAATCATATATATAAAACTGGTTCTTCTTTTCATTGGCACTGATAACAAAAACTCAATAATAAAAAGATAGATAAAAAGAGTGGGGAAAAGGGAGTCCTAGATAATTCACCTCTCAGTAATGTGTAAGTAAATTGCATGTGAATACGTAAATTCAATCAGGGATTTTATACTTTATTCTGAAACTCTGGAAATTGGGTTACAAAATGCAAAATATTATGCTAAGATGGAAGTTATCTTTCATAATGCTTTGTAAAGGAAAGTTCTGAATTTGAAAATGTTGGAGTTATTATCGTAACTCATATCGGTACTTTGAGTCCTGACGAACAGATCATACTTCTATTTCTGTTCCTTCTTAAGAGCTTCCTGCATTTTTCACATCTTTGGCAATTTAGGATATCTCTGTTCTTGCCAGAGCTTGCTGAGGAAACTTCAGGCCAAACTAGAAATATGGGATAGAGTTACTTGCTTATTTATTTGGTACTAAATTGGTTGAATTCTATTAGGTTCTATATGCAGAGCTTATGAAAGTTTCTGTGGGTGCTTGTTGACAAGATGAACCCACAGAGAGGAGCACTCATTGTCTAATTAGGAGGCCATTAACATGTCTGATCATGAAGAGACTATTCTATAAAAAAGACAGTTTTCCCCCTGGCTGGTATAGTTCAGTGGATTGAGCGCAGGCTGCAAACCAAAGGGTTGCTGGTTCTATTCCCAGTCAGGGCACATGCCTGAGTTGCAGGCTAGGTCCCCAGTGGGGGCCATATGAGAGGCAACCACACATTGCTGTTTCTCGCCCTCTGTTTCTTCCACTCTTCCCCTCTCTCTAAAAATAAATGAATAAAATCTTAAAAAAAAGAAATCTCACAGGACTCTTTAAAAAATTAATCTTAAAAGACAGTTTTCTTTTACTAAGCAATGATTATTGAGAAGACTTTAAGACTATATTATGATTCATGGTATTTATTGGGACCTAATTAAATGGTATGCACTTAGTTTCATCTAAGAGGATAATTAAATGATCAATGCAGACAAAGCTCATGGGGCTTACATTTTACAGGGGAATCTTGTGTACACATGCATGCTCATGTGCAGCTGTGTGTATGGTGCTTGCACATGTGCATATTCACAAATGTTACTGGTTGCATTTAGGTCTGACTGCCTACTCATAGTTCAAATGTTTATTCTAATTTGAAGTTTGAGCCATCATTTTCAGAGATTTGAGGAGGGGGAAGGCAGTGAGAGAATTTCTGACATGTACCTTAACAGTTTGATCACACTAATTCCTACTTCTAAATTGCAAGGAGCAGGAAATCTTCCTGCATTCAACTTAAATCCCAATGATATTTGAAAATTGACAACAACAACACTTAAAAAAACAATGGATTTAAAAATAGTACTACTTACTGAGTACTTAGTGTGAGTCAGGTAAATAAACTGTGTCATTTAGTTCTTAAAATATTGTGGAACATAGCATATCCTCATTTTACCAAAGAAGTGACTATTTGTCAGAGAGGTACATGCTAAGGGATGGAACTGGACATTTAGTCCATGTCTATTTTGCTTCAAAGTCTACAAACTGTGACCCCTTGAGCCTGAGAAGAAAGATATGTGGATGAAAACAAACATACACACACACAGTGTTGTATTGGTTGAAGAGAGAATATGAGTGTGATTTTTTTACACTTTGTATGGTTTGTTTGTGGTGAGAATGGAAGCAGAAGCAGCACTTTTGAAAAGCTGATTTGAGTGTAGTTAACTTTTCCTGTGTTTTCCTTTCTCTCATGGGTGTCTTGAGGTCATGATTCTAGGTTTTATATTAATATCAAAAATCTAACTACTTGCACCTTGCCTAGTTTTCAGATTTATAAGAAAATTATTTTCAGTTTTTAATTTATTACCACTTTGAAAATGTTTATCATTGATTATTGAATATCCTTGAATTCAGTATAACACCTATGTGTCACATGGTATAAGTAGTCCCACTGTATGTTTAATGAGTAGTTATAAAAGCCGATTTTTTCACAATCAAGTATCTTTTAAAAACATCTTATTTATTAATTTTTAGAGAGGGGGAAGGGACAGAGAAAGAGAAGGAAAGAAAAATCAATATGCAAGAGATACACTGATCAGTTGCCTCTCACATGCCCCAAATTGGGATCTGGCCAGCAACCCAGGCATGAGCCCTGACTGAGAACTGAACCAATGACATTTTGGTTTGCAGTCTGGTGATCAATCCATTAAGCCACACCAGCGAGGGCACAATCAAGTATCTTGTAGCAATTACATACAAGAATAATAACTCCAGGCATTCACTTCATGAAAATGAATTATGCTACAATTCAGATTCAAATACACACACACACACACACACACACACACACACACACACACATAATGAGAAGCAAAACATGGATGTTGGCCAAACTGATATAACTGAAAGTCTGTAAAGAATTTGAGAATTGTTTTTATAATCCTGGGACACAGATAAATTTAATACTTTAAATTATCTTTTCTTTACAAGTTTAAGAAATTGTTAAATCTTAGAATATAAATTATGAAACATCAATTCCCATGTTTGTGGAATTCTTGGTGAGTCTACTACGATGTTCTTTGTGGCTAACAAACTTGACTGCTTTTATATGATACTAATTACCATTCCAAGGAAATAGTATTTGAAAACATCACTACCTACTCTACTCTTATATGGCTTAATTATGCTATATTTAGAATCATGGAAACTATTATTTAAATGTCCCATCATTTTCCTTGTTTTTAACAATCTGCCAAGTTTTAATTCTACACTTGTTATTACTATACATTTATAAATGCTTTATACTTATCAAAGCTACAAATATGTTATATATACACATATGATATGTTTCCTTTTATATGTCATAACAATTATTACTGAAAATGTATTGTTATGCATTCTAGGCTAATAAATGAACAATTCTAATAATGTTCTTTTAAAATATTTAATCAATAGTGTAACATGAGCCTCTGATGTTTCAAAATAAAGTAAAATATATTTTTTCACTTTTTAATCATTTATTATTATTCTATTACAGTTGCCTCTATTTGTCCCCCTTTGCCCTCCTCTGCTCATTCCACCCCTGCTCCCACAGTCAATCCCCACATGGTTGTCCATGTCCATGGGTCATTCATACATGCTCTTTAGTCCCTTCCACTTCTTTCTACCATCCCTGTCTCCCCCCTTCCCTCTGGTCACTGTCAACTGTTCCATGTTTCCATGCCTATAGTTCTATTTTATACATTAGTTTATTTTGTTCATTAGATTCCTCTTTTAGGTGAGATCATATGGTATATGTTGTTTACTGACTGGCCTATTTCACTTAGCATAATATTCTCCAGTTCCATCCATGTTGTCACAAAATGTAGGAGCTCCTTCTTTCTTTCTGCTGTGCACTATTCCACTGTGTAAATGTACCACAGTTTTTTGATCCACACACTTACTGATCAGAACTTAGGTTGTTTTTAGCATTTGGCTATTGTAAAAGGCGCTGCTGTGATCAGAGTGTAAGTTCTTTTGAGTTGGTGACTTGGGATTTGTAGGGTATATTCCCAGCAGCAGAATCACTGGGTGAAAAGGCAGTTCCATTTTTAGTTTTTTTTTTTTTTAAAGGAAATTCCATACTGTTTCCAAAGTGGCTGCACCAGGCTGCATTTCCACCAAAGTGCATTAGGGTTCCCTTACTCCACATCCTTCTTTAATTTATTTCTTTTGTAAGTTCTTCACAGGTAGTGGGAGTCATTTTGTCCTACTAAATGAGAGTGGTTCTTCCATCATTTAATGTTGAAACGATTGCCTATTCACATCAATTTGGCCACACAGATGGATTTAAAGTGAAACAAATTCTTTTCATCTGGACTCTAACCAGGTATATAGATAAGGTCTAGAACCAAAACTTGTGACACTTAACACTTTCTACTTGTTTCCCATTAAAACATGAATAATTTATATTTCTCACTTAAAATTTTCTTGTTCAGTACAAATATTTTTTTTTTGTGCATTGCAAGCAACATAACAAGTTTCACTTGAATGGGGTACCCAAAGAAAAACAAGGCTAAAGAAAATAATCCAATATAATTCTGGAAATTTTTATAAGTATCAAAATTCTTAAATAGCGAATTTGATACATTTTTTGTACCTGATTTACTCTAATTCTATAAGATAAGTTTTACATGTTGCATTGATGGAGTAGAGCATTATGGAAGCTTTTATTGAGTAAAAGATTTTGTGGTTGTTACATTTAGTATGCTGGAGTTATGAGTAAATCTTTAAACAACTAATTAAAACACACTGGAAAATCCTTCATTAAAAGAGGGTGATGTTTTAAAGATATCTTTAAAATATGAAAAACAGCAAAGGTTACCTACTGCACAGTTATTTTTGGTAAGCACTCATTCACAATATAAGTAGAAATTATTATTCTTAGTTGTAAAAATATCTTTGCCAAAATAATGGATCATTCATGAACTTAAATAAACAAGTGGAATATTATTGACAGGATAATTAAAGTTTAGTACATATATTTAATGAATAAACAGATCTGGGTTATGTGCTAGACATTGTACTGAGGTTTAGGAGTCAGTGATATAGTCCCTGATTTCCAGGATTTACCATGTAAGATAGGGTATGTCTTTATGGTATATATGAGTGAAAAAGTCTTGAGGTTGTGGATCCATAATTGTTTCATGCTTTGGATTCTTATGGCACTTGACATTTTATTTTACATTTGCAGAAAGGTTAAGTGACAACAATACCACATTCCCTTAAGTGAATACCAAAAGCTTTTCCACATTGTCCTGTTTTCCATCTATTTACTTTTCTCTCTTTATGAATGCTGAATAGTAGCATAGTCTTTTACACACTTAGTTGTCTTTCTATTTACTTATCTTTAGAAATGTACACTATATAATAGTTTAGTCAGGATTGTGTGACCACAGACTTGGTTGAGACTCATCTGTCGCTCTCCATGGTCCTGAAAGATCATGGAGGGCTGAAAATTGTAGTTTCTTCTGATTTTTTGACACAAAAGATCACTGCTTGGCCAAGAATTCAAAACAGGAACAAAAAAAGCATAGTGGGAAAAGGGAAGATAAAAATAGAAAGGTTTGCACTGGCTGGTGTGGTTCAGTGGATCGAGTGCCAACCTGCAAATCAAAGGGTCATCAGTTCAATTCCCAGTCAGGGCATATGCCTGGGTTGTGGGCCAGGTCCCCAGGTGGGGGTGTGCCAGAGGCAACCGATCAATGTATCTCTTGCACATCGATGCTTCTCTCCTTCTTTTTCTCTCTCATTTCACCTCTCTCTAAAAAATAAATAAATAAAATCTTAAAAAATAGAAAGGTTTACAGGAGAGGCTTAGCTATTGATTAATAGCTATTGGTTGAACTAATTTATTTAATCAATGAAAGTTTACTGTACAACAGCTACTGTTGTACTACAACTGCCACCACTCCCATTGCCACCGTGTAAAACTTTACTCTGGTGTATTCTAGTGGACATTGGAGAAAGTAGACCTTAATCACAAAAATGTGGAAAAATGTACATTTGCAACTGTATTAGGCACTAAAAAGGATACAGGGCTTTATGGATCTTGAGATAAAATAGAACAAATATGAAGCTTGGTTAAAAGTTAATTATATTTTCTTCCAATTATTAAATTATTATTATAAAAACAATATATTAAAGAAGAGATGGTCTACTGGATTGTATAAGACCTCCAAATGAAATCTTTACAAACTATTCAGTGAAATCTTGCCTCTATGATCTCAACATTTAATAACTGATTATACACTTGAAATTGCTATAATATTTGCATGTCATTACACTTTATATGATGATATAGTTGATCATCATCAAGGCTGAGAAAATTTGTACAAGTAGGTGAAAAAGATTTCAAACCTTTACTTTTAGGGCCCAAAGTATCAATTGACATGATATTTAAAGTACATCAGCTCTATTTTTTTATTAATTTTTGTAGTTTTGAGTTTTTGTGGATATAAATGGATTTCAAATCTGTTCAAAATTTTTTGCCAGAAAATTTGACATAATTATAAAGCTTGCATTTGAAGAATGTTCAAGCATTGTTAAAACAGTCAACCTGCAGCTAACATGGCTAACACAGAAACAGCAAATAAGAACCATATAGAATAGAATTATATTTATGTTGCTAGATATTTGGGTCATCTGTTAGAGCTATGCTCACTAGAAGTTCCTGCCTGACCTCTTTGCTCCCCTATATGTAATGGGCTACACGTTAAACTACAATGTTCCTTGTACCCTGAAAAAATTCTCAAACCATTTCATGAGCCCTTGTGGCCTGAATGCTGAAGTAGATGTCCAGAAGTAGATGCCTCTTTATGCCACATTCAGGAAGAATGGAACATACCCTCAGACTAACTCCCTCAAGCCATTCTCCAAAGACCTCTGAACAAGCTTTGTATGACTAGAGACTACCTGGCTATGAACTCTGACAACTTGAGGTTGCTCTGCTTGGCCAGCCCTGATGTTTGAGATGATCAGTATATCAAGGAGTATCTGTAAACATTTTATAACAGACTAGTTGAAAAGCTCAGCTCTTAGCCTGTTTCAACTTTCTTCTGAGAATTTATTACCACCTGATGTTAAGTACATATTTGCTTATTTGCTTAGTACATACCACACTGAAATGTAGCATTCATGAAAGCAGAGTCTTTCTGCTCACATTCCTACTGCATACTCTAAGCATTTGATACATATGTAGTGGATAAAGGACTCAACTCTGAGTCTCTATGTTCAATGAGGACTGTTTTTATTTTTCTTTTTATTCTGTCCCAGTGCTTAGCTTATTTAAGAATTAAAGAAGTAAGCAGGGTCTAGATCATCAAGATTCTTGTAAGGTTTATTAAGGAATTCAGGCTATTTTCTAAAAGCAATGGGAATTCACTGAGATATTTTAATTAGAAACAAATATTATTAGATTTTCATTTTAGAAAATAAAGTTATTGCTTTCTGTTTCTCTTAAGAATGGTATCTCCATTCTCTCATTCATCCAATATTAAACTCTAAAAATTATATAACACCTTTCCATTCTTTTGTTACTAATAATTTGCCACAGACATTTTAATTTCAACAATATCTACCTATCTATTTATCTATCTGTCTATCATCTGTCATCTAGATATAGCACCCCCTTTTTTCCATTCTAATGTAGGCCTTGGTTAAACAAGTCAATTGTACCTGCTAAACTTATATTTCTGTCTTTAGTATATTCCCATTTAAAGTGCTCTATGTCTTATAGCCAATTAATTAAACAATGTCAGCCATCATATTTATCTAAACAAATATTTGAATAACTCTTCACTAATTAAAGATAAATTCCTAGCTTTCTATTTGAGAAAAGTACAACATAAATTTTTATTAATTTCAACACTCATCCACATAAATTATTGCATTTAATCTTTTTGTGAGATAAGCAAAGATTAATTCTCTTTATTTAAAAAAATGAATTTAAATGTAAAAAATGTTCCAAAATTACTACAAGAAATTCCCATATATCCTTCACCAAAATTTATCAGCTGTTAAACATTTTTCATACTTCTTTCATCATTGTCTTGAGGTATTTCTGAAACACTGTGAATAAATTGAAGCTAATACGCCTTTTTACTCATTAATCACAGTATAATTATCAAAATTAGGATATTTAATATTGATATAAAACTAATTGTAATTTAACATACATAAAGGACCTATAGATGAGATAGGGACTTTATTTATATTTTACCAATTGTCAGAACAGTGTCCTTCATAGATATATTCATTTCTGTAGCCCAGTATCCAGTTCTGGACCACACACTGCATTTGGTAGTCATGTCTCTTCAGTCTAGTCTGGAGCAATTCCTCAGCCTTTCTTTGACTTTCATCAGAGTGATATTTTTGAAAAGTACAGAGAAGATATTTTGTGGTATTTTCCTCAATTTAAATTTATCTTTTGCAGTCAATTATGCTTTTTTGAGGGGTCTGAAATACTAACTAAATTTTATTATGTACTTCTTAGTGCATTACATCCTGAACTTCATGATGCCACCTGGTCCCATTACTTGTGATTTTAACCTTGGTCATTTGGGTAAGGGAATGCTTATCAGATTCATTTACTACAAGGAATTTTTCATTTTCAAATGAAAAATTTGGTAATTAAGAAGAACCTATGGTATATTATGAAAATGGTCATCATCAAGTGGTTCCCATTTTTGTGTGGATTCTTCTTTGCAATATGATTTTTCAGTTTTTCCCTTCAAGACATGGACTATATTACTCTGACTGTGAATCTGGGCTTGGCCATGTAACTAACTCCCTTGGGCTAATGGGATATCAGCAAATGTGTGTTGACAGAACCTTGAAAAGGACTCTAAATCGGAGTTTGCACTCCACTGTTGCTTTTTGGAATCCTGCAACTACCACTACTCAAGAAGACAAGGCTAGCCTAATGAAGGATGACAGACCAGTTTGAAGTCCTACCCGCAATTACTTTGCCAACCAGTGGACAAGTGAGTGAGGCCATGCTGGGTCATCCAGCCCAAACTGAGCCAGCCAGAGCAGCAAATCACCCAGACAATTCACATCACCATGAGAAATTATAGATTTAGCTTATTGTTTTAAGCCACTGAGTTTGGGGATAGTGTGTTATAAAACCAAAGCTGATAATTCCCAGGGGACTACTTTGAGATGATGTCAATGTCTTGTTACACATACAACTTTTAACACCTACATTTATGATTCTTGCCTTAAATGTTACTATAAAGTTTGCAAAATGGTACTGCTACCTTTTTTAAGGATGAAGAACATACAGACTGGGTATTATATTCTTTACAGAATATATGTCTACTAAAGGATGTGCCAGCATAAGAACCCAAATCTTTTACCTGTGGTCTTTCGCTTTTTTCAATTTGCCATGAAGAGGTGAGTAGCCTGCTGACAGAACCATGATTCACAAGAGGGAGCAACAGAGAGAAATCGCGGAGTGTCCCTGGTGTTACAAGTGACACCAGGTGCCCTCACACATGCATAGAAGCTCCTCTGGTAGATGCTTCATAATTAATAGCGGGAAGGGGTGGCAGGATGGACAATGTAGGTGGAAATATTAAACATAGTTATCATACCTGTTCAGATGATAATTGATTCATGAAAAGGTATATGGATAATATCTCTAGAAATTGCCTTTTATGAATATCGATAACCTCACTGATTATAATTAATAATATATGTTTGTATAATGTAGCTCTTAACATTTCTGTAGTAGCTATTATATCCTCCTGCAGGTTTGCCAAATAAACTAAGAAGAGGGAGCTAAGACAGGTAAAGTGACATTGAGAAAGAGGAAAACACTCTTACTTTACTCCTTAAAAACAGGAAAACTGAGAATGAAGAAAGCAAAGGACCAAAACTAACCAAGAGTCAACAGTGAATAAACGACGAAGCAGGGACTTGAATTCAGCAGTCCCAATTTCCTAGAAGTGGGGGATAGGTCCCGCGTCTTCAGATGCTAATAATACTGAGTCTTAACTCAGTGCTTTGTGCTAGGCACTGCTCTAAAATCCTTACATATAATGTTTTAACTCATATACTACCAGGCCTTTCTGCTACACTACATGTTAACTCTACTTAGAAATGACTGCCCAAACGAAATTATTACTTTTGAAATGCAAGGATGCAGGTACTTCAGGGTGTGTGTGAAAGATCATACCTTCCTGACTGAAAAGAAATTCAAAGATCCACTTTTTACTTTACCTCTTCCTAAAAAATTTAAGAGCACAAGGAAGCACGTTGTTTCCCAGTTTTCTCACCAACCACAACACTAGCACCTGGCAGGGAGTGTAAGGGACTAGAAGCCAAACTCTTCTCTGTCGTTTCTGCTACAGAGCGTCCAGACCTCCAGCTCCCGCAGCATCCTTCCCCTGCAGAGCCGACGGCTGGGGTGCGGCAGCCCGGGCGTTCCCCGAGGGCAGTCTCGAACTCCTGACAGCCTTTGCTCGGGGCTGGCTGGTGCAGGCTTCGCGCGCTGGGGGCCCTGGGCGGCTCGGGTCGCCGGCCGCTCTCGCGGAACAGGAGCCCACCCCACGGTTCGCCCTTCGAGGCCGCGCCTGCCAAGTATCGCGGGACTTGTGCTCAGCGCTCGAAGCCGCGGCTCCAGGAGCCGCTGAAGCCAGCTCCGCGCGCGCCGCCCCAGCCCGGGGAGGAGTAGGAGCTGCCAGGGAGGGGGGAGGGCCGGGGGTGCTGGTTACGTAAAGGATACTAGCCCTGTGAAAGGCCTCCCGGCTGGGTCTACGGGAGGGGGAGGGGCCGCGCGAGGAGGAGGGGCTGGGAGGGAGCGGGCCGGGGAGGGGGGCGGGGGCCGGGGGCGAAGTGACCAGGCGGCGGCGGCGGCGGCGGCGGCGGCGGCTCTGCCGAGGTGACAACGTGCTAGGATCCCTCGATCGGTTTCCTGCGCTTCCTCGGCCTCGGCTCGTGCTCTCGCTGCGCTCACGGAGTCCTCAAGCCCGCTGCTGCGCTATGAGGGCGCCTCTCTGGGGCTGGCCGAGGCCAGAGCCGGCTCGCTCTGCTCACGGGGAAGTGTGAAGAGAGAGGCGCAGGCGGGAGCCCGGCTGTTCGCGGAGCTCGCGGGCCAGCCCGGGCTCCAGGTGAGCTCAGGCTCGGCGCGCCCGGCACTCGGCACGGCTGGCCAGCGCCCGCCTGGCTGGGTTGGAGGCTGAATTTCGTGCGTGGACCGCCGTTCCCTCTTCGCGGGATCCTTGGCCACGATAGCAGGTCTCCGTCTCTCTTGCTCCCCTTCTCTTCCTTGTAATTGTCTGGGGCGAGTCACCCCCGGGCCGCCAGGGTGCCCGGTTGGGCGCCGCAAAGTCCTGCAGCGAGTTGCAGGGAGCGGAGTCCGGCACCCCGTACGGGTCCCGGGCCAGGGGCGCAGGCGGACCCTCCGAGCTCCCCGAGCGCAGCCCCCCGCCGCTGCAGGTGCGGAGGGGGGACCTCGAGGCGCGGAACTTTGTGCCTCCGTCCGCCCTCCACCGCTTTCTCAGTTGCCCCGCTGGTCAGGGGCGTGGGGGCGCAGGACCCCTCCGCGTCTTGGTTACGCTTGGTGCAGGGCAGTTCGTCCTTTCCACCCCGGCAACTTTTTCCGGCCAGCTGCGGGCGACCGGGAGCTGCGATGCACGAATGCTTTTTTACACTGCCCGGCACCGGGGACGTTCTGGATCCCGGGTGTCTTCCTCGACGGTTGCCTTGCTCTCTTTCTGCCTCCCTGTGCCTGTCTCTTTGAGTGCCCCTCTGCCTTTCCTTCTCTCTGTATGTCTCTCTGTCTCTGACTCGGTTTCTTTCTGGGTCTGGCCCCCCAACCCTCCGGGTTTCCTTGTTTCTCTTTCATTCTCTTTCTCCCTGTTTTTCTCGGGATGTCTCTGTGTCCCTGTTATTCTACCGCTTCAGCTTGTCTCCCCGTCTTGCCGTATTTTCTTCGTTTTTGCCTTTAGCTTCGTATTTCATCTCCCTTTCTCATTTGCCCTGACTCGTCCTCACGAACACCAGCTCCCAAATCCCGAGGAGGCGCTCTGGCCGGGGGAACACACCCTGGCCCACCTTCTGGGCACCTTCAGGTACAGAGACCTCCCTGGTGGGATCTGGAGGGGATGCGGGGATTGAAGCAGCCTGCCCTTGTCTTGGCTGTGAAGTCGAGCCTTTCCTCTCGGGGTTCGAGGGCTCTGCGCTGCTGCCAACCCGAGCGCACGGAGGCTGCTGGTTTGGACAGCGAAAGCTGCGGGCGCCTCTTCTCTTACTCCGAGCCCACATCTCCAGCCTTTTACAGGCAACCACGGGGGAAGAGACAGTGGGTAGACAAACCCAGAAGCTTAGAGATCCAGGGGGAAACTAATCTCGAAAGGGTGGGAGCTTTCGTGAGGCAAAGGTGTTACTAGCGGAGGAACAGAGCATTTGGGGACTGCCTGCTTTAAACTGCGGTTGCACTCAGTCCTTGAGCGGTTTGTTTGGGAGAGCTCGCGGTCACTCCTCTCAGAAACAGGACAGCGATTTTACTTGCAGGGTAAAGACACTTGGCTGCCCTTTGACATTTTGTGTTTCCTTTAGGCCCTCAAATCTTTAGCTTTGTGTGGAGGCTGCCTTTGCTCAAGGTTGCTACCACCTCGTGTGTGTGTGTGTGTGTGTGTGTGTGTGTGTGTGTGTGTGTGTGTTTGCATCTATGCCCTCTAGTGTTAAAGAAACCTGCTCGTTTGAGAATATTGAAAAGTAAGGTCAACCTATTGATTACTGACTTTGGACCTCTCACCTTCCCAGATCATTCATTCTCCTTGCCTTTTTGCCCATCCTTTCCTTTGCTCATCTTGACATTTTCATAAAATTACAAATTCTTTCCTTTTCCCTGATCTCCACAAACTCCTCCACTCCTGCAGCGTTAAGACCTTAATATTGAAATCCCGTTTGAATCACTTCAGAGATGTATAGATTTGGAGAATGTTCATAGGCCAAGGCTGGCTTTGAACATAAGTTCATTTCTCCACAGTGTTTGCCACAAACCAGGTTTTTACATCTTTTTCTTATGCCCCTGCCCACCTTCAGCTCCACTGAGAATGTTACCTGTTTGCTCCTGCTCATGTAAATAAATGCTTTTAATTTACCATTTCTGTGATATTCATGCCATTCCAGAGCTTACAAGGCTCTGGATGTCTCAGATCAGGTTTGAGGAGGAAGAAAAGAAAGCTTTTCCAAAGGAAGTACATGTAGCACTGCTAGTGTACATTAATTCTAGGTCCCAGAATCCAGAATGGGAGGGGATGTGTCTCAGATACAGTGGGAAAACTAGTAAATGCTTAATAAAAACTTGTTGATTGATTAGCATGCAGCCAATTATAGGCTTAGAAGTCACCCAGCCATGCTTATGAGCCTGCAATCAAGAAGTTGAATTCTGCCTCCTTTTTTTTTTTCTTTATTCCATTTAGTCTTTTATGAATGGGAATAGTGGACTAGTAGAAAGGATGTTGCAACATGTGTTTTCTGTGTCTTTTCAGCTCAGTCACAGCTTGAATTTGCCATCTCTGCAAGTTTTTAACTTGGCTGATACTCTTTAACAATCATTGCGGAATGGACGAAATGAGTTTAGAGGTTCTGATGGTGGCATTTCTCAGCCTTCCTACCTAAAAGTAAATGGGGACATGACATCATTTGTGGAACCATACTTCTGTGTGGTTTTTAACAAGTGAAAGTTCTCTGTTAAAGAAGAGATGTATCACCTTAAAATATTTTGGGGATATAAATTAATCTGCAAACTGCATAAGTTACCTTAAATAATTTGTAGGTTTCCTTACTGCTTTGAATATATTTGAGTGGTGCGATACTACATGTATATAAGAATTTGCCAAAGTACTTGGATATGTAGTGCCTCCTGATATGATGATCTTGTGGGAATCCATGGGCTATAATATTACTTTTCTGATGATTTGGTACTCCCCTCTTAAAAACAGTTGGGGATTTTCCCTGACTGGGGTGACTCAGTGGGTTGGGCATTGACCAGCAAACAGAGATTGTCGGTTCAATTCCCAATCAGGTCACATGCCTAGGTTTCAGGCCAGGTCCCCAGCTGGGGGCATACAAGGGGCAACCAATTGATATTTCTTTCCCACATTGATGATTCTCTTGCACATCAATGTTTCTGTCCCTGTCTTTTTCCCTCCTTCTAAAAATAAATAAATAAAATATTTAAAAAATATATTTGGGGATTTGTCATTTGTATTGTTTAAGGTAATGTTCAACAGCTATTTTGCTTTTAAAATTATTACTTATAAATCACCTGATATGCTACTTAATTTTTTTTGTATTTAAAAATTGCAGACATAAAGGTGAAATTCTGATATTGGTTGAGATGTGTTCTGATTTTGTACCACTAAGAATATTGAGATGCATTTAACTTTTTGACTTAATATGCATTAGTTTCAGGTTAAACAGTTATGTCAGAGTGAAATATAATGTTTCCATTTGCCAACTTATTGTTAACAAGTGGTAATTGTAACAGGAACATTACTACCTAATAGTATTGTGCATCTTTTTCAAACTTTGTCATTTTAGGAAGAGGGTGAGAGAACAAGCAAATGAGTATTTTTATTCTCTCTGGTTTGGCAAATGAAGAGAATATTTGTGTTTCTGAACAAGAAAAATAAGGGACATGACTGAGTGTAAAGTATTAGTACAGTCCCAGTATGTAAAATAAATAACAATACCCCATGTATGTAGTAAATCTTCTTTGTGCTTTAAGAAAAGAGACAGTTTTTTACAGTTTTGTTCTTTAACTAATTTGCCTTACCAGACATCATTTTCTCAACTGGCACCTCTAGCAATAAACAACCAGTTTTGGCTGATTTGGGTATATTACCTTCTTGGATTTGTGTCACTGTCAGTAGCCAGGACATAGAGATATCTTAAATGAATAAGATCTTACAGGATCACTACTTTGAAGTATGAGTGACCATATTAACTAATGTCCTAGCTATTAAAAATTTTAACTGGACTTTTGTTCTAAATCCTTCATTTTGCTCTTGACATCAGAATAAGTACATGTCAAATAGCAAATCAAGAATCAAGTACGTGTGCTCATATTGACTCTGACAATCGATTGGAAAACATTTCTTGACATCACCGCCCTCCACACACAAATACATTAAGTATATGTTTGAATACATAAATTACTTACAGATCTGACACTGTCTGCTTTGATAAACCATTTATCATTTTAACAGATTAGACTTCTGCCATTTAATTACAGGCATGCATGCTTTTGAAGAGTCCAGCTTTTCATTGTTAAATTTAATACTTAGAGAATGCAAAGAAATTTGTGTCAATGAATGCATGCATTAATTCAGTTGTAGTTGGTCATTCTCTTGGAGCATTATAAGAAATTGTCTTTGGGAGCAAAATATAAATCAAATATTTTATTCATTTCACACTTATTTCCCCTTGACTCAGATTTAAACGTATGGGTATGTTTTCAATGATAGTATATTTACAGTAAAATATTTAATAGGTTTTAGCTTGATTACCAAGAAATAATTAAAGGTGGCTAAAGACATTTGTGTAATTAATTTATGTCCTAATGTTCCTTGTAAAGGCATTATTAGATAAAATTCATTTTTTAGCTGTGAATTTTACAATTTTATTAGTATGTCTCAACATTATTTAAGCTGAATTCTCATTTTTTTAAAAAAGTATTACTACAGATTATTAAAAGCTGGCTGAGGCCTAACATTCAAGATGTGAGTTAAGTTAGGGAGACATGTCTTTTCTCTAAGGGCCCAACATCAGTCAAATGTCCACATCATTATAGCCCTCATCAACTATCAGTTCTCTCTTGATGTTTACCCTACAGTAATCATCCAACCTGTTCAGTAGAACTATAGCAAGTTGAAAAATATCAGTTTTTAAAAGTTGTTTCATATTAATGGTTAATCCAACATAACTTCAGAAGGATGTAGGGAATATAGTGACTATTCCATCATAGATATGAACATATTTGTGATCATATGAGCATTTTCTGTTATGTGAGAAAATTAAAAAGACTTTCTACATTAAATATTGAGACTTCTTTTGTATTTTTTTAGAAGTACTTACTGTAAAGATGTACGGGACTGTCCAAGATATATCATAGCAGAGTTTTAACCTTACATGGAATTAATTGGGAATCTGTTTGATATATTAAACTACATTGAATTGTCACTTAAGTCTTATTAAACACTTGTAGAACATTGTAGGGAAGAGTGGGATTAAACTGCTGGTTGGCACTTTGGTGAACATAATACATGAGCTGAGTAGCCATTGTAAATAGAATAAATTAAAGCACAGCACACATGTTTAAAATTACCCAAATTACACCTCGGAGATAGGAGTAAATGTCAACTTAGTTTCTTGTCTGGTATTAATCGCCTTCGCACTCTAAGCACAGCACCTTTCTTTGTTGTTAAAAAATGGATTTTGACATGTGGGGAGGATTATCTTCCTTTAGACTAGAGAGAAAATAACTGACTTAATTTCCTCTGGAGTATTTTATTATATAATTAGTCTTAGATGGAGAGGATGAGGTTTGTATGACTATCAAGAGCTCAATGCAATACCACTATTAATCTAGTGAAAGAAAAATGGGTCAAAATACTTGGAAACAAATATATGTGAAGGTATAGATATTTAAATTTATTTTTAAGGGTGTTAAAATGGTTAATTTGGTTAAAAGTTGATAAAATGATTAAAATTCATAGGATACTTACTTTGCAATTGTGCTGTGGGTAAATAAACCTCTGACATGTCTTACTTCATTTTATCCTCATAAACACATGAGTGCTCAGTACTATCACTGTCTCCATTGTGTTGGTGAGGACTCACTTGTTCACAGTCACACAGATAACACTCCGTAGGGCAGGGATCACATCCATTCTTTCTGTCTGTGAAGCTGGTGCTTTAACAGTTCTCAGTCTGACATTTTTACTGACTAATAAATTAAAAAAAAAATAAATGCCAACCTCAAGGTGAACATTTTCTTTTGCACAGTAAGAATGATTTACAAAGTCTACCTATATCGCCATTATTTTATAAAAGACTGGTCTTTTTAGCAACAAATAAGATGGCAGAACTGAATCTCAAAATATAGTTCTTAAAATAAACTTAGCTTCCTGTGCATTTTTTTACTTCGCACTTATTTCTCTCATTTAACAAGTACAGCTGAAAATTTCATCATGGTATTGGTAATTTATTTCATTGCATTCTGTAAACTGTAATTGGGAATCCTTGTTATCCTAAACAACTATAATATACTGCCTACCCATGCACCCACACAGCACAGGCCAATATGGTCATCATATTCATGACTTAATGAGACCTAGCCCCTATAGCTATTCCATTCTCTTTCTAGTTGCAATTCAGGGCAAGAAACTTGGATCTAGGAAAGATGTTAGCAACTGCTCTAGCCTCATTTGATTGCTTCAGTGTTTGTTGAAAGGATTAGAGGATTGGAGGTGATTTGTTTCTTCCTGGTAGTTCAGGACAAATGACCATCACTAAGAGGGTACCAATCTGTGTCCAGGGGAAAGGAATGAGTGCTGGGCAAAAACAAGGTGCACCTGTGAACATACTCTTCTGTCCTTCCCCCTCACTGGTGGTCTCAATCTTTAGGGATCAGTCGTTCCTTTTTTACTTCTTTCTTTGCCTTGCTGAGGGCAAAGCAATTTTGTTTTAGGTAAGAAAGAAAATTCCAAAGCTAAACTTATAACTGCTTTTGTAAAACTGACTGATGCTGTTTAATCCCAGGTTGCTTTGGTTAGTGACTCTTGTGGCCATTGAAGAGGAAAAGAGTGATGGTGGGGTGGGTGAGATGTAGCTAAATAACCTAAGATATTGTTGAGTGTCATGGCTGAAAAACCAGTTTGTTTATTGTGTTTACCTAAAGAGGTTTTTGTTTGTTTTAATATAGGTTGTCATGTCCCATTCTTACAGTCTCATTTATCTGGGATGGGTACACAGGATATGTCTTTGTAAACATTTCACAAGCAACTGATCTACTTCTAGTACTTAATTTTTTAGGTTCACTTATTAATTTTATTTATTTAACAAATGCAAATGTTACTGTTTTCTGGACACTATTTAAAGGCTTTATAGATATTGATTCATTTTATTATAATAACTTCCAAAAGTAGATTTTATTAGTACCTCCACTTTATAGATGAGGAGATTGAGACACAGGAAGGTTAAGTTGTCCAGAGTAAGCTGATAAGTGGCAGGGCAAAGTCTATGCTATTTTGATGAAATGATTAATAAAACTACCTGCTTTAGGTCAAGAAGCTTGAAATAGCAGACTTGAAAAAGGAATTTCAATTTCTATGTCTTGTTTTCTATTTGAGTAAGGAAAATACTCATATTTAAAAAAAGTATTGGGAAAATCCCATAGAAATTTTTGTTTTTTTCTCAATTATGGTTTTTTTTGTAAGCTTATTATATGGTGGAATCTCTATGCTGTGTTGTAATCACTGGTATTCTTTAAGAATTGATGTATCCATCTTTGATGAGGTGCATTTTCTTCTTACATCTGGCCTTTGGCTGATTTTAAGCAACTTTCTGTTACTTAATATTTTTAAGACACTAAGTGTTTTCATTAGCCTTTTATTAAGTCTTTTAAAATATAAATATTATTTTAGACTAATAATTTGATTAAATTATGTAGATTATTTGAATGAGGCACTCCTAGTAATGAGTTACTCTACCTGTCTCTTTTTTCCCCTTAAATAAAAACCTACACTTAAAAACAATTCTGTTTTCAGATTCTGTAATCAAGTGAGGGTTCATGGGATTCTTGACTAACCTAGTTTCAAAACAGTAGAGTCTTTTTTGTTTTTCTCACAGCAGATTCTACCTCTTTTTCTAAATCCTTAAGGCTCATATTTCTTTGATTCTCTTGATAGTTTAGGCTCAAATGGGTCTATATGTCATTTGTCTGGAAAAATATTAGAAAATAGTCTTTCTCTCCCTGTTTGTCATTCAGATGTTACCCATATCCTATGGATTTTCAGGGTACTTCTGTATTTTATAGTAAGTAAAAACTGTGTTTATAATTTCCTTACACTCCTTTTCTTCTCCTGTGTTCTCCCTTGCTCCTCCCTTCTTTTCTTTCTTCTTCATGGTGATATCTATTTTAAACTGTCTATCTTCTGTGGCTTAATAAATCATTATGTAGCAGGACTGGACACTCCATTAGTTGTCTTGATTCTGTAAAAAAATAAAGATAGAAAAGAGCTTCCATTTATTTCATCATTAGTTGCTAGATCGGTAAAAGGCAGATGCTCTTGCTCTTGCATTTAGGTCATTTAACAGGAGGCTGGGGATGCGAAATTCGCATCTCATTACCTTTGTCTACTTTTAGAATTGTGTGCCTGGGCCCTGTGGTCAGTTGGCAGTTGGCAGGACCATGGCTCCAAGGGAATGCTGTGCATTTGAGGGGATGCCAGTTTCAGTTGCCAGGCAGTTCTCACATTCTTTGGTCATGCCTTTCTTGTAAAACATCCAATATGTGTTTCATTATTAACTCTAGACTATTGAGTTCATGTCAAAAATTCATTGTGGCACTATTGATAGATTGTGATGAATAATTTTTATAATTTATTTTCTGTGGCTCCCATTCCCTGACTTCAGGATACTATTTTCCATATTTGGTAAACTTAGAGCAAACATTTTGTCATAGATTTTTAAAGAGTTTTGTTATTGTGAACTAAGTTGAGATGAATCGTAGGTAATTGGATGGTGCAGCTGAATTAACACATTGAATTGCCAGTTATGAGACACTTCATTTGCTGTAACAGACAACAATGAGCCCATTTTGCTTCTACAGTGAACAAATTCTTATTATCTATACAAAATTCTAATTCAAGTGGGATAACATGTATGCATCATTTCCATTCCTTTTGTAAGGAAAATAACTTCCACAATATATTTGCAGCTATCTCACTAAATAATTTTGAACTTCAATAAATCTTTTTCTTTGAAAATGTTAATCAGTTGTCTCATTCCCCACAAAGGGACAGACTATTAAGCATTCAGAACCACTTTTACCCTGTGTACCTTAAATTTTGTGCAGTTGTCCAGTTTGCATGTATTTCAATAGAGAGTCTCTTTTCTATCACTCCAAACAGCATTATTGCCCTAATGACTATGGTCTTAGGCAACATTGTAATAATTTTGTTCGTTTTTGAATTTTATTCACTTTAGGTGTTTTGAGAGTACCTTTTCTAGGTCAGTGGAATTTCTTTTAACCAGATGAGTATCCATTTCAAGAGGAAGGATTGAGACATATCTTTATCTGAATTCCCCCTGAATACTTATTAACTTAAGCATTACAATAAGGGGTCAAGAAGATATCAAGCTGCTACAAAAATTGTGTGGAGTGAAGCCAGGCAGGGGAAATTGTCTAAGATATGGGAGAATAGCCTAAAGTTGAGGGGGAATCTACTTGGCCATTAACAAGCTCCCAAAGGCTTGAGGCTCAATAATGCCAAGAAAAATAGATGTCAGAAGTGAAACACTGGAGATGAAATAAAAAATTTAGTCAACATGTATAGCTGGAATTATCAGCCTTATGTTCACCAACTCCACTTCTATGTGAATATCCCGATTGCAAGTTATTTCTCATCCCTCCACACTGTCCTTCTTACACACACTAATGAAATTACCTGCACTGCTGAGGGACAACAAGGGCAACTAAGGGTGCATCTTCAAACCATAGAATCAAATCTTTTTCATTTTGGCACTTAGAGACTTTAAGACTAATGTTTGGCTCCTGCTTACCCTTAAAGCAATGTTTTCAGATCAAGGGGACCCAGACAAGTACAAAGGGCACGACATTTTCTGGTCCTTTATTCTTAAATATAAAGCAGCAACCAAGGATTGCCAGACATTCAAAACATAATCTGAGAAAAAAAATCAACAACAGTCTACAAGAAGAAAAAGGGAGACTGAGATAAATGAAAACCAGTAATAAAATGAGAACCTTGCAGGGAGCCATCAGTTTGTTCTCTACAAGTTTGTATCTGTTTTGTTTAATTTTCATTTTTGTCTGTTTATTTTTAGATTCTACAGATAAGAGAAATCATACCTATCTTACTTGCCCAATCTCTCTTTTTTTAAAGATTTTATTTATTTATTTTTAGAGGGGAAGGGAAGGAGAGAGGGAGAGAAATATCAATGTGTGGTTGCCTCTCATGTGTCCCCTGCTGAGAACTGGCCTGCAACCCAGGCATGTGCCCTGACTGGGAATCAAACCACAATCCTTTGTTTGGTTCTGCAGGCCTGCACTCAGTCCACTGAGCTATGCCAGCCAGGGCTTGCCCAATCTCTTCATTCAAGTCAAGGTGTTAATTACCTTTTTAACAATGGCCTTTGTTCTCTTTTAAGTTTATCTCTTGATCTTGCTTCTAACTGAATTGGCTACTCACATTAGAATCTTGCATCTTAATTTTATTAACCTCTAGTAACTTTCCAAATAGGATTATCTTGATAGAATTTTTAAATTGCTCAAGGCCTTATTTTTAAAAACATTTTTTAAAAGCATTACCAAATATTTTTTTTAAAAGGTCCATCTCCATTCCACCTGTTTTCCTGAACATAGTAAACAATAAATTTTAAATGTTAAACTAGTTTTAAACAATATTTTGTAGTGGTTTCCAGTTAGAGATGATAAATTTTATAGTTCTCTGTGTTGTTAAATTATACCAGTTACTGTGATTACCTGATGCACCTGCAGATTCATAGAAGAATTGATAGATGAAGGATGGCCACTTCAACATTAGACAGATGTGAAGATATTGTCATCTCAGACTGGCAGCTGCTCTTGAAGTTCTCATTGCTTCTTATTGTTTGGGCTAACACTTTATTTTACAGCTAATCAGAAATAGTTGCTTTAAAAATGTTAGCTATTCCTATTCTATATGAGAAAACAGATGGATCCCAGAAGAAATTACTAACCTGCTGGTGGTTAGAAGAGTTTTGTGTGGTGTGCGTTTGTGTGTGTATGCTTAGCACCTTCAACAATTCAGCAAACTGAAAGGAAATGGTAGGAGAGAGGGAGAGAGAAAGAGAGGAATGAGGAAGTTTCCCAGTCCCCACCCCTCCCCCAGCCTGAGATGTGTGCCACATGAAGCTGTTGTGGAAAATTGAGAAGGAAAATGCCTTTCAATTGACATATTAAAATCTAGTGTCTTTATGATATGGTTTGATAGGTGATTCTGAAATTAGAAAATTAACAGTAAAGCATTTTTCTAAACTGTGGCTATCTGGTTTCTGTTGACAGGTTGTGATGACAACCTCCTGGGTCACCTCCTTTGACCATTTTCCAAGTGATCTGGTTTTTGGATGTGACTCCAGGGCAGCAAGGGATGCTGTGTCCTGTTGTCTCACTTATTTTGATGAATGAAGGTCCATTAAATTTCCTTTTAAGGTGAAGTTTTTGGCAGTTAATTAGAACCTTTAGTGTATGAGCTACCCCTTGATTCTAAGATAAGGAAAAATGCAGGGACTGAATTTGGAGGAGGCAAAGGAACATGGTTGTGGTAAAGACACAATTTTAAGACTGTGGTGCCAGCCTAAATGCAGTTCAAAAATCCTAACTCATCCAGTTACTAGCAGAAGAACAAAGCACAGTTACATAGCCTCTATGGAATTTAGTTGCCTCATCCTTAAAATGGGAGTAGTAGTAATAATAATAATAGCTAACACTAATACAACCCAGGTCTCTAATTGGGCACGAGGGTCTCTTTTAAGTGCTTTACATAATATCTGGTTCATTGAATTCTCACAATACTAAGAGCTAGATACTTATTTTCATCCCCGTAATAATTGCAACTACTTTAATGGCTTGTCTTGAGGTGACAGTGAATGTAATGTACTGATTATTGTGCTTGGCACTTAGCAAGTGCTTAACGAATGCTAGCTGTTGGGAGCACATCTCCTCTCCCAGGGTCCTCTACTGGCATTTAGTTTGACAGTGTCTAGTAAATTTGGCTTGCTTAACTGAATTTTGAAATAAAATTCTCAGAGCTGGAAGAGTTATTGTAAAGAATAACTGCAAAATCAGATCCCAGGAGACAGTAAATAAATAGGAGTCAAAGAAGGATTGAAGCCAAGCAAAACAGACCATAAAACTGTATTAGTGAAATATTTAGAAATCCTATATAAGACAGAAGAAAAGGTGAATGCGTGAAGGGAAGGGTATATATCATAATGTACAAATATTATATAATGCTTAACACTGAAATGCCACTTTTCAGAAAGTAGTAAGCTTCTTCTATTCCCTTCAATGTTTGGAAAATTCCAACGTCACTTGATTTTTGTTAGGTGTTCTTGGTTAAATGAAGTCATCCTCCATTTTCCCCTTAATTTTTTGGTCAGCTTAGACTGTTATTTTTTCTTGGCTAATCCTTAGATGGAAAGTTGAGTGCTTTTTTATATGCATGAATAGGAAAAATAGTAAAAAGTTTAAAACATGTTGCCATTTTAGCCTTATTTCCTGCATGACAAAGGTGAAACATTATTATTTCTGTTTAGAGATGCAGACTTTATTTTTAGTATGTGATGTTTAGTTGTTTTCAATGATTTTTATAAATGTTTAATTGGAGATTTACTGCTTTATTTTAAATTTAGACAAATACATAATTTGCAACAACAAATTATAATTGATTTCTCATTTAGAAATATTTGAACATAAATTCTCTTTTATTATACCATATGAAGACAATACATTGTTTTGAACATTGATAGTTTGTCAATTCCTTCACAATGATTTGTATAAATGATAATTATACATATATTAATAAACTGCTGGTGGGAATCTAGTGATATGTCTAGCTGTTTTTGATTTATTTCTGAATCATTTCCAGACTACTGAACTTTACGATTGTTTAATGTAACCTACAACTTCCTCAACTCCAAAAACATGTTCAGTAAATAAAATAGTTATTTAAAAATGATGAAGGTTTTACTTATGTTTTATGAGAGATTATTATATGAGAAGAGGTTTTATAGATTATTAAATAGTATATATGTTTTATATCTTTTAAAAATTCTTTTCATGTTACAAGTAATGAAATTATTTAAATAATCTCTTACTACTTTTTCTAGATTGATTCAAATAATTTTCTATTGCTGCCTAAAATAATGTTGGGTCCCGGGCTTTCATTTGATAAGTATTTTTGTTGGCTCATCCTGAAGTTCTGTGCCACTTAATATAGCTTAAAAGTGATTAAAATGAAAAGTTTTAACAACCTCATAAAGAATTTCTGCCTGAGAAATATTTAAAATTAAGTAATAACTCTTGCTACGTTTCCAAACCATACATGAGGTTAACCATTTTCAATCAAGGTTATAATAAGTCACAAATGATTATTTTCTTGTATTGTTGCATCTATTGGCCACAATATTACACAACCTTTAATTATTTTATAGTGTGATGGTCCACTGATAATTCACCTTGTAAGCTTGTTTTGTGAACAGTTTTTATTTTATTTAACAAGTGCTTTGGAAGTTAGTAACTCACAAAAAATATGTACCATCATTATGAATATATTCAATAAAACCAAGATATGGAAAGATTTAGCAATATGATTGATTTCACAATATATTTTTTGACTAACACTAAAAATCAAAGATATATAATATTTCCTGTGTTAGGGCAGGGCTGATGCCCACTGTGTCTGTGCTTGTTTCCCAAAGGGCTTCAGCTTAAAAGTGAGTTTTCATTTTTATGGGTTCTCTGGGTATTTTTTAAAAGATTTTTATTTATTTATTTTTAGAGAGAGGGTAAAGGAGGGAGAAAGAGAGGGAGCAAAAGATCAGTGTGTGGTTGCCTTTCACATGCCCTGCACTGGGGACCTGGTCCACAACCCAGGCCTGTGCCCTGACTGGGAATCCAGCCAGTGACCCTTTGGTTCGCAGGGCAGTGCTCAATCCACTGAGTCACAGCAGCCAGAGCTCTCTGGGTATTTTTAAATATAGACCTCTACAAGCTTGTGCTTGGGTACCCTTATTCTAAACATAAGTTGCTGATCTTATTATATGGTAATTCAGATTTATTTCTAACTTTTAGTTGCTTTACTAACTATAATGTTTGTTTTGACCATTTGTTGGACAAAGTTAAGTTTTGGTTTAACATTTTTTAACTTCTCTAAGACCTTATTTTCCGTGTAACTTTTTTTGTCAGGTTTAATTCCTGAGTAGTTTGAGTATTTAGCCAATTATAAAACCTTTCACCTTTGTCACTCCTCCCCATACTAACATACCCTAAAACTTCTACATTTAGTCAATTTTTAAATTATTTTTTTCATCTCTTTTTAAATCACATATATGTGTTTAGTACTTTCTATGGAAAATTTTTGTGATTTCAATTAAGTTGTGTTACGTGCATCTGTATTTTGTTATAATTCTCTAAATACCCATGCCCTTTACATGGCCATATAGCTACATCTCATAATAACTTAATATACAAAATTGTGGGCCAGTAAAATGTTGCCACATTTTAATACTTTATTGGTGCATGAAATGATTATTGCTTAAGCAGCCAGCTTACATAATCAATTAATAAATCTGGTCAGTGGTTTGGGGATCTGCTTAGTTTAACACACTATGTAAATGCAAGATCAAGCACCTCCAAACTTTCGTTGAAGGACACATACTAACAAATGGTTTTTTAGCAATGGGTTCATGTTCACCTTCTGCAGTTACTGAGTGACTTTGCAATTCTGAAACCCTAGGGATCCACTAGGCAAAATCCTCTTTTCTGAGTGTCTTGCACTTCTGCTTGCTTTCTGTCAAGTCTCTGCCTTCCTGAATTCTCATACTGTTAAAAAGATGATTTTCTTATTCTTGTTTCTGAGGATTATTTCCTTGTACAGAGATGAAAAACATCTGCAAAATAGAGCTATGTAGTTTTATAAGGCCACACTTTTCCGTCAGAAAAAGGGCTTTGTATACCATAAACAAATATAAATGTCAACTTCTATACAAACAATGTTATAGGTTTATGAATCATGAGCACATCACTACATATTGTTATTTTGTAGAATTTTTACTCTTTCTGCTCCATGCTTTTTAACAAACATGTTCAGAGTGTGTTATTCATGACTATATTTTATGAGAAAATGTGTGTTTCATATTTTATAGGAAAATGTGTGTTTAATTTGTTCATTCACCACTGAGCAGGGTATTCGAGGACAGTGAGGTTCTATCTGAAATTCTGATTTGGTGACAAGCTTGGCGGATTGCCATCAAGCAAGTCATTCAGAAGACTTAAAAGAGTTCTGATGTCACGCACCCTGTATTAGTCTCTGGGATAAAATGTACGCTGTGCTCCAATTTCTAACTTTTTAACATGTTATTTTCTTAATCCAGGTTTACACCTTCTGTTTATTAGAAATTTCATGAATTTTTACCTTATTGCTGACACTCTGCAAAGCCAAATGTGCTTATTGGAGTAGCCTAACACCCACACCAACAACAAAAAAGGAGAAAGGGAGGAGGAAAAGAAAAGGAGCTTTTATCCCCAGATCGATGCTGTGCCCTGGTGGGCCTCTTCCCCCTTCCTTCAGGTACCTGTAATTCTATGGCATGTTGTGCCTTGGACTGCTTCACTGACCTTGGCTTCCAATGCTGATAAAGCTGAATAGGGCAGAGTTTTCCTTTTATCTTCCAGCAAGTCTCAGGAGTGAGATCTGGCCACTGGCATTTATTTTCTGTCCATTAGCCACATTTCCCCCTGAAACGGACTTATTCAGGGAGGTGTCCCATCTCTTATTGATGCGCATGAAACATTCAATGTAAGTATGTATATTTTTGCCTTTTTCTGTAGTTTAATGAATCCTTTCACCCATCTTCCTAAATTGTAGGTGCATATCCACATGTATCTGTCTTTTGTAGGTTATGAAATTTAAGAACGCAGTTTAACATAGTTCTTTTTGTGCTGTACCTAGCAAAATGCCCTACACAATTAAGTTCTTACTACATGGACTTAATTAGATTGTATGTGTACAGATAGGTCCCCTGGGCCTTCCAAGGCAGTAGATGCTACTTTGGAAAGTGATGCAGACCAGAAAGGATTTAGGTCAGTCAAATTTTGATCTAGTTTTCCCAGTAGGGTAGTTGAATGTGTGTTTCCACTGTGCTACATTAATGCCTTCCTATGATTTTTCTTCATCTCAAATTCCATTGTCAGGTAGTCGGTGATTGTACACTTTATATACTTCTTGTCAAATTCACTGTTTGAAATAGCAATGTCTTTATGACTTTCACCAGAGTGGCCCAAGAGTCTTGCCACCTCTGTCATTTATGAGAATTTGTCTGCAACTCCTCTGCTTCACAAGGGACGTAAGTCACAGAGTTTAAGATTGAAAGGGATCTTGAAGGATTATCCTGCCACTCTACCTACCCTCAGTCATGGTTGTATCTCATTTAAACTCAACACTGGTGTATTTCTCTAAAATAAAGCTAGCCTGCATTGTGCAGGCCGTTATATACTCCACGTTGCCAACAGAGGGGTCTCTGCAAATACAGCTCTGAGACTGTAACTCTTGGTTGTAAAAACCTTTGAAAGCTCTACTGTTTAAATTTTAAACTCTTTAGCATATCATTGAAGAGCCTCCATAGAAATCTATCCCAAATGTCCTCTGCAGCCTCATATCTCATCTTTTACTCCCATCTAATACAACATTTGCAGGATTCACAGAGTTCCTTCTCCATTATGTGGATATGCCATAAATGTCCATGACTCTGCTTCTTTGCTCCCACTGCTTTTCAGCCTGAATTACCTATCTCCTCATTTCAAGAGTCAGCTCAAGTGACAACCCTTTTAAAAATATTTTCCCAAATATTGAAGGCAGAATTTTATTCTATTTTTTTATTTCCATAGCCCTTTGTTCATGTTGCTATTGCTAACTTACTGCACGTTATCACTGTGATTAGTTGTGTCCTCATCTGTCTCTTATTTTAAATGGTAAACTGTTTCACAATGGAGGCATCTCATCTGTTATTGTTCCCCTGAGATCTACCAAAGTCCATAATATAGCGAATCATTCAATCAGTGTCTTGAAAAAGTGTTAAGTATTGATTCAGTAGGATAGAGACTTAAGAAATTAATGATGCTTTATTGAATGAATCTTTGTGACACTCATATTTTTTTCTGGAATATGGTGGGTATAAAAGAATATTTGTGTTATCCATTCTGAAGATACCACAAATTCATCAAAACTGTGGGTTCAAGAGAGTGCATAAAAACTATTTAATTCTTACCTCTAGCCAGTGTTTGAAGTCTCTTTCAATATTCCTAAAGAATGGACATTCAAAATCTTGAACTTTTCCTTTGGGCTTTTTTTTTTGGTGGGGGGGTGTAGCACAGTGTATTTTGGTATTCCTCATAATGAGAGAGTGTTATCTTGTGCTGAGTTGAAATTTGATTCCTGCAACTTTCTCATTGGTGTTATTGGTTTTGGTTCTGCTTTGGAAGAACCCAGAAAAGAAACTTAAACTGCTTTTTTAAATTGTTGACACTATTACAAATGTCCTCCATTCCTCCCCAACTTTGCCTGCCTCCGCCCTCCCCTGCCTTCACCACATTCTGGTCTGTGTCCACGGACCATACATATATGCTTATATGTTCTCTGCTGATCTCTTGCAGTCTACCATACCCTGCTCCCCTTTGAGATCAGTCATTCTCTTCCATGGATCCATGCCTCTGGTCATATTTTGTTCATTAGTTTATTTGTTCACTAGATTCTACCTATGAGTGAGATCCTAGGGTATTTGTCTTTCTCTGTCTTATTTCACTTAGCATAATATTCTCCAGGTCCATCCATGCTGTCACAAAGGGTAAAATTTTCTTTTTTATGGTGGCATGGTATTCCACTGTGTAAATGTACCACAGCTTTTTATCAGCTAATCTACTGATGGGCACCTGGGCTGTTTCCAGATCTTGGCTATTGTAAATAACTCTGCTATGAAGTTAAGAGTGCATACATTCTTTCTGATTTGTAAACTGCTTCTTACATTGGCAGTTTTTTTCGCATAGGAACTGCAGTCAGGTCTCTGCTATATATTCTATATATAGGCTGAATGGCCCCCAAGTGCACTCTGTGTGCAAAATATATGTATATTTTTATATACGAGGAAAAAGTCCAGCCATTGTTAATATAACAAGAATGGTTTGCATGACATGGATGTAACCTTGCAGCCAATGGGCGTGTGTGAACAATGACCACTGTACTAGTCAGTGGGGGCAGAGGACTCTGTTGAATGAGCATGTATACTGTGCGGTTGTTGCATTCAAAATGACTGAATGAGTAGAGCAGGGAATCTGCTCAAATTTTGCATTAAGCTTGAACGTTCCTCTGTGGAAATTACTCAGATGATTCAGAAGGCTGCAGCTATGGGCAAGGGGTGATTGGCAGCTTCATCCCGACAGCATGCTTGCTGATGCCTCACGTCTTGTGAAGAGTTTTTTAGCAAAATATCAAATCACCCAGGTGACTCAGCCCCTCTACATGCCAGATTTGGTGCCCTGAAACTTGTGACTTTTCCCAAAACTAAAATCACTTTTGAAAGGGGAGAGAGTTCAGATTGTTGAAGAGATTCAAGAAAATATGACAGGGCACCTGATGGCATTTGGGAGAACTGTGTGAGGTCCCAAGGTGCCTACTTTGAAGGGGACTGAGGCATCACTGTGCTATGTACAATGTTTCTTGTATCTTGTGTCTTCTTCAATAAATGTCTGTATTGTTCATATTACATGGCTGAATACTTTCTGGACAGACTGTGGCATACATATGTGTGTACACACATATACATACACATATGCACACATGTAACATTTGTGTTAGTATATATTTATCAGTAACTAGCCAGGAAACCATGGGAAATAATTTAATTGGAAATAACTTGCATAGAAGAGGTAGAGACAGAAACAAAAATAGGTTAATTACCATGCGAACAATCCACAGTCTGGCCAGTTTGTGTTCATGTATATAATTTCGGATACATAAGTAAATAAAGATGCCAGATTATTGCATTGTACTTCTACATTGTAGACTTTAGGGTGGTCATATTTTTCTAATTATCTTATTGCTATGCAAGAAATTATCCTGAAAATTAATGACTTAAAATAGCAATTTATTTTAATCTCTCATAGTTCTGTGGGTTTACTGGGATGAGCTTGAAGATCCTCACTTGGTGTGCGCATGCAGGTGCCATGGTGGCTAGGGCAGGAGTAATCTAAAGTCTGGATGAACTCGATGCCAGTAGTTCCTTTAGGTTTGTGTCCGATGTCTCATTCCTCCTTCACATGGCCTCTCTCTTCAGTAGAGCAGCCTTCACTTTTTGCATGGCAGTGGGGGGCTTCATGAGTCAGAAAATAGAAGATGCTAGGCTAGTTAAAGTCTACTTTGGAACTGGTACAGTATCACTACAACAATATTTTCTTGATAAGATGAGTCCCAGGGGCTACTTAGATTTCAGGAAATAAAGATGTTTCTTGATGAGTGAATATCTAGGTCACAATGCAGAAGGGCATGTGGGATGGGAGATGCTGAGGCTGTCTTTGAATGTACAGCCTGGTACACCTTATATTTCGGTGGTGTAGTGGAGTAAAGGATGCATTTTAAATCAAATGTAACATATCTCAAAAGAAGTAAATACAAATATAAGTTTGAACAATTGCATACCATATGAAGAATGCACAAATATTGACTGAAGGACATAATAAACACTAACGCATTCTCTACCTAAAGTTCATCACATGTTTACACACATGTGTAATTGGGCCTTGTATTTGAAAGGCCCTGGATATAAACTTAGGTTTTGTTTTAAAATAACTAAAGTGATGTATTTAAAAAAATGATCCTTCATATAATTAAATATAATTACAATTCTAAATATTTTCTTTTATGATCAATTTCTCTATGAGAGTGATTTTTAATGTATTCCAATTCTTTCAATGTTAATTATTCATGTTTTTCTCCTCTTTTTTAAATTTTTCATCAGTTTAAGTATGACTTAGGAACCCATATATTTGGTAATATATATGCTGGTCAAGTAATCATCAAATCCATGACAGAGAAACATTTTCTGTATTCTTACCTGCATATTCTTAGATAATATATATCATGTAGATGTTGATTTCAGCATTCCCGGAGTGGCCCAAAGAAATTGCTGCATCATTTTTCCCTCAAAAATTTTGAAATCTTGATGTTGTTAGTCCAAGGCTGATATGATGGCTCTATAATATCACCAGGGATCTTGAACCCTTGCAGCCTAAGGTTCATGCACTCAGAACAGTTGCTAGAGTTCCAGCTGTTACAGATACATTCATGGCAGGTGCACTTAGCCACTGCGGGAGGAGAGAGTAGACATTGGTGTGACAACTGGCAGCGTTAGCCACATTGCATCAAAAATCATATTTTATTAATTTCTGACAGTTTTTATTGCCTGATTATCCCCTAGTTTTTTCTATACTAGTTACCAGTTCTTTTAATGCTGAAGTTCTGACTGATTTACAGCTGTTTGATTCTTATTTATGCATTGTGTTGCTTTTGTTTTTTCTGGATTTTTAAATTAGTGTTTTTTCTTTCTGGACCTTATAACATGATATGCATTTTTGCAGAAGATTTGAAAAATTAAGACAAGTACAAAATAGAAATTAATATTGCTTATATTTTCACATCATTCAGAGATAATTAACACTTTTTTGTAGAGTCCTCTAGTCTTTCTGAATTATATATATGTAAATACATGCACATATATTTATAATTATTTGCATAACTGCTACTTTATTCATCATATTATCTTAAAAAGTATTTATATTGTTTTAAAACTATAGCCCTGGCTGGTGTGGCTCAGTGGACTGAGTGCTGGCCTGTGAATCAAAGGGTTGCTGGTTTGATTCCCAGTCAGGGCATATGCCTGGGTTGGGGGCCGGGTGCCCAGTAGGGGGTGTGCAAGGGGCAACCACACATTGATGTTTCTCTCCCTCTCTTTCTCCTTCCCTTCTCTTCTCTAAAAATAAATTTAAAAAATCTTAAAAAATGAAAAATATAAAATGCAGATTTTTTAATTTTTTAAATTATTTTATTGTTCAATTTCAGTTGTCTGCATTTCCCCCCGCCCCCTCCAGACCCACCACCCTCCCTTGCTTCCACCCTCCCCTTTGGTTTTGTTCATGTGTCCTTTGTCATGGTTCCTGAAAACCCTTTCCCCCAGAATGCAGATTTTTACAGGTAAGTAAATAGTATTTGAGTCATGACTTATGACTTTGTGGCATTCTGTCAACTGCACAAAGCACAACTTACTTAACTGATCCCTAATTGTTAGACACTCCAGTTGCTTTTAAGGATTTATGATTGCAAATATTATAAATGACACTGATGAAATTTTTTGAACAAGAATCTTGGTCTGTATTATCTCTAGTTAGTTCTTAGAATAGCTTCATGGAAGTGGAAGAGGTCAAAAGATAGGGATATGCAAAGGAAAAGGTAAAATTTCTAGAGACTAGAAAATAATGACCTGAAGAATGTAAAATATTCTGTGCTTAGCATGTGTTTGCTGGGGGTGGAGTAGAGTGTGTTAGGCAAAACTTCACCTCAAAGGATGAAGGAGCCAATTTTTTTTATTTTTCTTCAGGTGGATAGGGGAAAGTGATAAAGGAGACACATTCATGACTCTTTATATAGAGAGGCTGGTTGATGTTTGAAACAGTCACTTTGCCAGCTATGAACAAAGATTCACTGAAAAAAATAAAGGGAACAAAGAGTTGACTGAGAGCACACTTGGATTAGGAAACAGGTCGCAACCTCTCCCCGACTGGATGAATATAGGAGAGGAAGGATGAAACAGTTTTCAGTTACGGAACACCACAACAGGGACACAGTCTTCGATGTACATGCATTGTCAGAAATCAAAGGGCGAGGGTGTCCGGGGTCTTGGTCAAGGTGTTATGTAGGCATCTAATCATGTAGTAGACCCGATATGGACTTGTGTGCTGGTACAAGTTGTCTAATGGACTTCTGGAGGATGGCATTTAACTTGTGTACGACATTCAGGAGATTCTCCTTTGTCATACCTTTCACAGTGGAAATTATTGTATGACTATTATCAAGTCCCACTTATAATAGAAAGTGTGAAAGGGACTTAGCTTAGGATTCTTGAAATGCAAACGAAAATGGAGGTGGGAGGACATACTAGTGATAACTTTAGCAGTTTTATATTAATCATTTTGCTTTGATATAAAAATAGAGGAATAAATAAAAAAAGGCAGTTGATTTTCATACACCTCATAGATCAGAACAAATGGGGATAAGAAGCAACACGACCTTGCAAGAAGTAAATTACTGTGAGTTAATCTAATTTTATTCTCTGACACACAATGACAGGACTTAAATATGAGAAGAAGCCAGAGTTCATATATCTTCACTATGCTGTACACCTAAAACTAATACAAAATACTATTGAATGTAAGCTGTAAATTAAAAATAAAATTAAAAAAGATTTCATATATCTTCTCTTCAGTAAGGCTTAGTTTTTTGTCTTACACAATATTCTCATCAACCAGTAAAGAAAATGTAGTCTGGTATAAAGGGAGGCATAGCTTGTTATTTGTCATTGAATCAGTAACCTGCCCAGACAGACCTAGTAAACTCCAGAAGGGTTTATTGAGTATTCATACTGAATGATAATTTGTATTTATCTCCAGAATTTGAGAATACAAAATATGGAATCTCTGGACTAGGAAAGTTGCTAACTCTGTAGGAATTCTCAAGAATTCAAAGTGAATATAGGAAGCAAGAAAAGTGGTTGAATTAGGTTGAAGATCAATGAGAACCATTGATTAGAATGGCACTTAAAAAGAAAAAGGTAATATCTAGTATAATGAAATGTAAATCATATATCTAGTGCAACAATATGGTAATACCTAGGCATTCTGACACTTTGTTGCTCTAAATTAGAAATGAGACCTGATATGGATGCTTGGATTATTCAGGGGGGGTCTGTGGTGTTTCCTGCCTTTTCTTACATAACTTATCATGTAATAATCAATCCCTTTGTATGTTCTAAGTTTTAAGACTATAATAAGTTTTCATCTATTTGTTGGTATTTACATTCTTTAATTTCTACAAAAAAAAGGAATCATGTTAATTCCTTCAAAAATAAATAATTACTTTAGTAAAGCTGCTCTGTTTCCTTGCCTTTCCATATAAATTTTTTAATGTAATGTCAAACTGTTGGGTAATGTCTTTGAAGACATTAACAAATATAATTAAACTCAACATGTGTAATACCAAGAATGCATAAAACTCAATTTAAGACATGACAGTATGAAGAGCCAGGACCAAATTGAGGCATAGATAGGCACCAAATACTATGTACGTTGTAACTGCTACTGGCTGTAATTATTGCAAAATATCATCTGGGTGTGGTATTGTTAAAATGTGAAATTGCATGCATCCATATTAATTAGGTATAGTTTACAAGGTCTTAACAGCCTCATGCTATTTTTCCAGGAATTCCCCTTCCGGGTATTTTATCCTGAGACAGCAATTTTCAACTGGTGTGCTGTGCTGCAAGATGCACACTGGTGTACCACAAGAATTTTTAAAATATGCAGTACCTGACTATTTAGTCAGGGTCACTGACCTCTTTTCTCTCAGATTGTCAAATAAAAAATGACAACAGCTAACACAGCAAAGACATCTGGTGTGAATGAATCAAAATTATACCCAGTTATTTTTGTCAAATCAGCAAAAAAATGTAGTTTTTGGTGTGCCACACAATTTTAGTAATTAGTTTATGTGTACCACGAGATGATAAAGGTTGAAATTGACTGTCCTAATGGAACAGTCATGCTATGGCAGAAGATATATTGAAAAGGACTTTTGTAGTGTTTTTAATTTTTGGTACAGATATTTGATAACTTCTATGAAAAAATATAAATGATAGCTTGTATGGGATAGCAATCAACAAAATGATTATGCATTATAATGATAAACATGATATTGCCACAAAAAGATATTCACAATTAAGTAAAAAGACGATCTAAAGATTTTATGTATTTACTTTTAGAAAGAGGGACAGGGAGGGAGGAAGAGAGAGAGAGAGAGAAAGATCGATGGGTTGCCTCTTGAACGCACCTGACTGAAGCCAAACCCACAACCCAGGTATGTGCCCTGACCTAGATGATGCCCAACCCACTGCAAGCCACACTGGCCAGGGAAGAAAAAGAGGATGTAATTATAAAATAATTTGTATGGTGTAACTTTTTAAATAGGAGTCTGAAAATAAACACAGAATAGTTATACAATGGGGACTCCCCAAAAAGCAGAATGAATTTCTGGAGCGGGTGCCTCTTACAGTACATGCTTCCCCCACTAGAATAGTGTTCTAGGAACCCATCTGGAACAGTGTACCAGCTGGCATAGTTGTGAGAAGCTGCGTTCAGCTTCAGTGAATTTTTCTTAAGACTTTTTCAGTGTGTTTGTCCATTTCATGATGGGTGATCTACGAGTGCACCTGCCCACACTGCATTGAGTGTTCAGCAATTTTTGACTCAAAATTCCATGATCCCCATGCCCCACTCTTCCTATTCACCTGATCTCACCCAGAGAGAATTCTTTGTTCCCCTGGATGAAAAGTCCCCAAGGGGAAATTTTTTGTTGACTGTAGAAGAGGTAAAACATGAAACAAAAAAACGGCAGAAGCACTAAAAAGTGTCAGTGTGTTCAAAAACTGTTTTGAGCAGGGGAAAAAAATGTCTTGATAGGTGTATTGTATCAAATGGAGAGTACTTTGAAGCTGATTGAAGTCTAAACATGTAAGAATAAATACAATTTTAATAAGTAAATTCTGTTTTTTTGTGTCCCTCCTCATGCATAAAATACATTGTTTTAGGAAATTAAGGATGATTTAATTTTTTAAATTTTTTCCTGAATTTTAAAACAAACTTTGTAATTTTTATTTTGTACAACAATCACATAAGGGAAAATTACTTACATTGACAACCTTTAAAAACTGGCACTCTTACTACTTTATTTTTCTTTAATTGCTGGCTACTTGATTTCTTTTGTGAGTATAATTTTATTGTTTAACTTTGCTGAATTTTCTGAATATGATATTGCCTGTGTGGTTTATTTAAAAACCTAAAACCAGATTCACCATTATTTTTATTCTCCTGTATTTTATATATTTAATGTGCATATATAAATAAATATATATTAAATTTAAATATGTACATATTTAATATATAAGTATATAAGTAATAGTATATAAAATACAGGTTATATTAAATTCTAGGTTTCTTCTTATCTTAGTTGTCCAAAATACTGGGCAATGATTACAATTTATTGAAATTTTTTTCTTTATTTAAAAAAGAAAAATATAATAAAATAAATTTACTTTTCAGTTGAAGTTGTTTAGTAATAGAGGGACTGGTGGAATAACAATTATAATTTTATTTCAAGCTAGAGTATATGTGTGTGTTAAGGTATATATTATATATATATGCAAAAAACACCATTGATTTGTGTTTGATACTTTTCCTGTGATTCCCAAAATATCTCAATGAAAATAAAACATTTACTTTTATTTTTATTCTCTAATTTTAAATTTGGATATTGCTTCAAACATACAGAAAATTTGCAGTCATTATAGTTAAGAACACTGAATATTTTCTGTTCATATTCACTAGTTGTTTAAACTTTCCCTCCTTTACTTTATTAGTACTGTTCACTCTCTCCATATATGTATGTATGTATATATGTGTATGTATGTATATTAACATAATTATATACATACAGGGGTGAGCAAAAGGAGGTTTACAGTTGAAATACAAATGATAATACAAGAATAAGGTCTGTTTCATGTATTCACAACTGTAAACCTCCTTTTGCCCAATTCTGTACATATATATGCATACATATAAACATGCATATTTATACACACACATATATACATATATCACTTTTTCCCTGAATTATTTTAGATTAAGGTGCAGACATGATGCTTATTGAGTTTAGGTACTCTTGTGTATATTTCCTAAAAATAAGGATATTGTCCTATATATAACCACAGTACAATTACAGAAAATAAGAAATTCATTATTAACAAAATATTGTTATGTAACTTAGTGCACCTAGGATCACACATGCATTTGGTTGCATGTCTTTTAAACTTCCTTTAATCTGGAGCAGTTCTTCAGTCTTTAATTACTTGGACTTTGAGAGGTCAAGTCACGTATTTTCAGATTTTCCTCATTGGGGTCAGGCCAGATAATATTCAACTTTCCTCAGTTTGGGTGTGCCTGAAATTTCTTAATGATTGGTTCAGGTTATACATTTTGGCAGATACACTAAAAGTGATGTTGTGTCCCTGTCACGGGCGTTATACTTGGAGGCATGTCATATGTATTTTACTGTTACTGATGATGATGTCTTTGATCATTTAGTGAAGGTGGTCTCTTGTCAAGTTTCTCCATTGACGGTTTCTATTTTTCCCTTTGTAATTAGTAAGTGATTTGTGGGAAGATACTTTAAGACTAGGGAAACATCTTATTCGTCATGATACTTTCCCACAAGTGCTGATTCACAAGTGTTTTCTTAACTGAATCATTTAACTATGATGTTTGCCTAATGGTGATCTAACTCTATCAACACATCTACAGGTATTTTAAGCGGCCTTCTATATAAAGGAAGAATTTTCCGTTCCTTTTATACTTTATTTCTTTATTTATATTTTACTTTCTGTAATGAATTTTAATTCTGTATGATTATTATTTATTTTGATTTTCCAAATGTCCTGGATTTGACTGGTGAGAGTGTTTGAAGTTAGATCCTATGTCCTTTGGACATATGCTCATAATTTTTAAATGCTGTACCCCTCCCCCAGAATAAATGCTGTTATTGTGAATCCCATACTTTTAAGTCTCCTTCCTGTGTCCATATTCTAATATGCCAGGATAGTTTTTTCAGTATTTTAATAATTTTTGTGGATTTTTTGAGTGTAAGTTTGGTGTCACTATTGGAACCTTTGTTTCGCTCTTTTCTCTCCCTCACACTTTTTCTGGACCCTTAGATCCCTTAAGCTCCAATACACATAATGGTGCTTAAAAGACAGCTCTGTTAAAAATTGGTGTTTAACTTTCTGTGTATAGGTAATTTAACATTTTTATTATCCAACTTGCAGTTATATTGAAGATCTAGGATTTGTGTGGATTTTTTGTTTGTTTATTTTGTTTTTGTTGGCTGTATATATTTTGCTCGATTTGTAAAGTGTTTCAGGTGTAGGTGGCTGCTATTACCACTATCCAGAAATTCCAAGTCCGTATTTTTAAAACATTATACAAAACATGTTATTTCAAGTTATTTTTAAAATACGGCATGGTGTAACCAGAACGCGTGGATTGAATAGCCTTAACTTTAGTGGTCAGTGTTCTCTTAATACAGTTTATGTAGTTTAATTTAAGGGTTTTCTCTATCATTATTTTATGAAATGGCACACTTACCGATCCAAAAAGTCTCTGAGAGGTGGGTTCATGGTAAAATCATTATGGGAGATAACTTCCTTGATTTGTACCAATCAATTGTGATTTTAAATTTCTTCCTTAGCTTTAAAAATTATTTAGACTAATGGAAATTCAAGCACATGAAAATTTAAAACATGTTCAGGGTCTGGCAGAAGTAGCACCTGCTTGAGTGTGGTTGGCAGGATAATAAAAAGGGTGTAGTAATTTATAGTTTTAATTTGAACATTTCACCTAAAATGTCATATAGTGTGCTTGAGTGTGATATTATTATGTTACGTAATTACATGCTTATGATTTTGTATAAAAGATTTTGTAATAAAAAAGGGGAGTTATTTGTGCTGGACCCTGTATGTAGATTAAAATAAGGTAACTAATCAATAACACATGATTTTAAGAATCCAGTGAAATGTAGTTATAAGCAGTTGCTTCAACTAATGAAACAAGCTTTTGAGCATAATTAAGGACAGTCCTTCCTCCAGTTTCACAGCAAACAGGTATGGTTGTAGTTGGTATGTAGGGATCAGGAACAAAACACCCCAGTGTTTGAAAATGACAGAGTAGACAACAGCTTGCAAAAGTAGGACATGGCCAAGTGCAGAAAGTCTGCCTCATCCAACAGGGGCAACCGTTTCCGTGTTCTCTGGGGAGTGTGAGCTCATCCTAACAAAATCTCTGCTCTTTCCTACAAGCTAGAAATGAGGATCCTTATGAGAAATCTTCCACTTTTGATTATTTAAAAATACTTTTAAATCTATTGTTTTGATTAAACAGACCATGTCAGTAAGCCACATTTGGTTAATCCACCCCATTTTGCAACCTTTACTCTGGATGCAACAGAGGGACTAACAGGGTTTGTAGTGAGAAGCAATTGAATCAGAAAAGCTGGTTCTGAGCCCAGGATCACCTTTTATTAGTTGTGTCAAATTGGGGAAGTTACCTGATTAGTGTTCACTTTAGTTCTCTTGCTTATGAAGAGGAATATGCTAAAGTTAAAGAAACATATACATGTGCTGATGTTACTTTATGATTCTATTAAAATTATATATGACTATTAATTTCTCTGATTAAGCTTTAAGTTTTAAATTTGACAAATTAAATTAAAAATATTCAGTTTCTTATAATTGTTTTCATTTTACTTTTCATATTTAACTGTAAACCTGCTAACTACCTCTGAAGTTGCCTCTTGTTTGAGAGGCCCTGTGTTGACTGTTAGTAAAGTCTTCCTGCGCCAGGAGGAGGACTTTGCCATCCTGTGTGTTTTTTACATGCTCCAAGAAGATGAATTAGACATTCAGCTCAATACTTGTTCTGTTTGTTGAGCGGTTGATTTGATTACAATTTGTTTTGGTGAACATAGAAGCAAATATTCTGAATTAATAAACTGGTATTTCTGTTTAGTACTATAAAGAACCAAATCTCTCTGGGCAGAAATTCTTTTGGTTGTTGAGAACTAATATTACTCAAAAGATGCTTGCTACATAGGGGAGTTTTATTTGTATTGTCCATAGTGTGTTTAATCTCTCTGAAACAACATATTGTGCTTTAAAGGGTTATTTTAATTATCATTAGGTTGTGTTTTATTTTGTTTCTTTTGTACAGTTCTTTTATAAAACAGTATACCCCAAAATACAAAATGTTATTGAGGTTGAAATATTTTGAGCTTTAAAATAAATGTGTTCTTCCCAACACCCTTCCTCTAAAGCAAGTTAATTAATAAAATCTGATAAATAACTTTCTTCCTGTAATTATTGACTTTCTGAAAAAAGAAAATGGATGTTTGTATATTTTTATGAGGCATGCAAGTGGCATTCTGCATTTTTCTCAGTGCCTGAGAATTGACATGCCAATTAGAATTGACATGCAATTACAAAGTGAATTGGTGCAATTCTCTGGATAAATCAAGCAAAATTCTCTTCTACATCAGAGATCTTCATATGTCAGAAAAAAAGTGCATTTTAAAAATTTGAATTATTTTAATAACTACCTCAGATCTCCAATTAAATTTAACCCACAAACATTTCATGTGTTTGAATTGCTTTACATTGTTCTGCCATATTCTGGGGGCACCGTGTTTCTCATATGTAATTCTGAAGCCAGTGTTAAGGCTCTTATCTCTTACTTAAGGGTTTTCAAGAACATCTATAAAGGACACATGGATAAAACCAAAGGGGGGGTAGGACCGAGGGTGCGAGCTGGGGATGGCTGGGTTGGGGATTAGTGGTGGGGGCAAAAACTGAGACAATTGTACTTGAACAACAATAAAAAAAGTTAAAAATAAATAAATAAAAGGAGTATTCTCCTTTACTAATGTTTAGAACAGCTAGGAATATTTCTGTTCATCAGCCCAACATACTTTGCAAAGTGTATAATCTATATTTTGCAAAATCTTATTTCTGTATTTTAAGTATATAGTGTCTAAGTGTGCACTGGTTTGCATTAGTATTTCTGTGACCTTGGCATATTGCTTACTCTTTTGGATTTTTTTTTTCTTTTCACAGATGCATTTTGTAGGAGTATTTTGAGGATGAATGTTTGCAAATCATTTTGAAATTGCCAAGTGCCACATACAGTAAGTAATTTGTATTTTTATTTTTCCACTCAATTGCAGTCATGCTGAATGTATTTGGCAGACAGTCATAAAAGAACACATTTCTATTTTTATATTTCTTGATATTTGTGACTATTGAAGAAAAATGTATATAAAATATAAGAAAATTGATGGGCTATTTGCTAGTTGCGATTAAGTTGTGTAATTTCAAGATTTCTAATGACTGATTTTACTATCGTTCTATGTACATAGCTTCCACAGTATTTCGCACATATTAAAGATTTATTTTTTCTTAATTGTAAATTGAGAAAGTGAAGGAAAAAATAATTTTATTTTAGTCACTGTTGATATGGAAGTTTCAAAATGTGGTATTGAATTAAGTGTTAAGATTTACTGTATATCAGGTAATTTATACATAGTGCCTTTAAATCTAGCACAAATATTTTAGGTTTATTATTTTTGTTTCTACTTTACAAAGAAGAAAACTGAGACTCATGAAGTTTTAATACATTGCTCAATATCTATTCAAAGTGATGAAACTGGGCTTTGAACGCAAGACTTTTAAAAAAATAAGTTGCCTCTACCAATAACAGAAAAAGTCAAACAACTTTTGTTTGAGAACCTGAATGTTTTTAAATGTCCAACATGTTCTGATTATTTATTTGGGTTTTGTTTTACTTAAACATTATCCTGAAAATGTTCTTTTTTTTTTTTTTTTTTTTGCTGTTTGCCTATCACATTTTGCTTTCATTTCAAGTGATGCTTTCCAATCCTTTCTTGAACTGCTTTGAACTAGTAGGAAACAAGTGAAAATGTAACTTCTTTAAATAAAGATTATAAATTACCTAAATTATTCTTATATAAAATGTTTAAAATTAGAATTTTGAAATTCTCCAAGAGTCTTCTTTCATTCATTAAATAGAAATGTACAATTACGTGATACCATATTATTATTTTAGAGATGGAAAGGACCATAAAACCATCGATTCCTGGCCTCACATGCCCAAATTCCTTGTCTGATGAAGTGGGATGATCTGGAGGACAAATCTAAATAGAATTTCTGCAAAAGGGAGAATCAGTGATGGCACCATTGATTTTTGTACATTTTCTCCAAATACAGCTACTTCAAGGAAAACAAAGGCAGCATAGTGTACTGGGTTAAGAATTTAGACTCTGGATTCAGACCACTTAGCTTTAAATCCTGGATTTATTACTTACTAGCTATGTAATGGAATAAATTACTTAATTTTTTTGATGGGTATAAGATAAGGACTATGTCATTTGTGGCAAGTGAGATAATGTGTATAAAGTATAGCGCAGTTCCAGGTACAGAGTAGATGTTCAATAAATGTTAGTTGTTATTAAATTGAAATTGATTTATTTAGATGTTTTAATTCAAGTATGTTTGCCAGTAAGCATCATAAGCTTCATAATCATGCCATGTAAAGTACACAAAAAAGGTGTTCAGTGAATACTGTTGGTTGACATGCTCAAAAAGAAACTAAACTTCAGCCTTCTTTATAAACAGAGCAAGGTGCTTTTTGGTAGACCGTTATTTCTTTGAACTGTTAATGAAGAAACCAACCATTTTGCCAAATATCAGGTATATACAGGGTGGGGGTAAGAGTAGGTTTACGGTTGTTCATATGGAAAATAATCCAATAATTAATACATATTAATACCAGAATAAACTCTGTGTTTCTGGTACGCACAACTGTATACCTACTTGTGTCTCACCCTGTACACAGTATATGAAATAGCATGCATATGTATCCCATTGTGTGTGTGTATATCCTATATACCCAGGCTGCAAGTGTTGATGTGCATTTTGAAGAAAAGAGGGGCACTTGTGAGGTGTTTATGGAGTCTGAAATGTTTATTTTGAAGGAGACAGGGCAAATTTATAAATACAAAGTAAAGAAAATAATGAAATGATTGTCAAATAACTTGGGAGAACAACCTCATCCAGTGTTTTATTAAACAATTTGTGCAAATTGAGGCATGTGGAGAAGAAAACACTACTTGTTAAGCATTTACTCTGTACCATGCACTTTTCATTCCACATCTCACTTAAGCTAAGCAAATGTTATTATCTGTTTTTCATAGGAGAAAAGTATAGCACAGAAAGTTTAAATCTATCATTCACGGAAATGAATCTTGGTGTCCATCTGATTCTAAAGCTTCTTTTCTTATCCTCTTAATCTGGGTGTTAAGCACTGAAAGTCTGTGGTTTATCTAACTTTTTTTATTTGCATAAAAACACTGATCCCAAACCTCAGATCACACATGTGAATTTTTTAGTAAATGAATAGTTGATGGTTTATTTTCAACTAAAACAAATGAGAATTGCCTTATAATAAGTGTTAATAGGACAGCTCTGGAATCCAAAAGTAATTGCCCAGTTGTCTTGAAAAATGCTGTTTGAGTAAAGAAAATTGAAAAAATAAAAAAGCTCCTTCCCTAATGTCAGAGAGTATACCTTATGCTTTTATTAGTCTTACTTTTCAGAATTTGAAGTGACCGACCACACCTTCTTCTTGCAGTCCTTCAGCCACTTTTTGCAGTGCAGAGAAGTTGGGAACGTAGAGTTCACTTTGATTTACTCTTTTTCCTCCCTATTTACTATCTTCAGGTATATCAGCTTTCAGGGACACCCTTTGCAACACTTTGGCCACTCTGATATTTCACCTTTTCAATTCTTTGGTGATCTTCATCTTCTTTCATTTCAGTCATCCACTGATTCCAGTCTCTTCGCACAATACTGCTTGAAACAAAGCATCAGCCACACTTTACCTGAAGGCTATTGTGAAACTCAGCTTGAAATATTGTTGCCCTAAAAATGAAGGGCTCAGGTCTTTTGCGTTCCCACACTACTGTGTTTTAAGACTGAAAGACTTACAGAATGCTTTAACGTTCCATTTCAAGGTTTGGTCTCTGAAAGACAAAGCTAGTGATTACATTTAGTAATTCTATTTCATTTAATTCAGTAAATATTTACTGCATGCTCCTATAATATGAGGCACAGCGCTGTTAAGTATTAGAGCAAGTGGGATAGAAAGATAAAAATGACTATTAAGAAAATTCTGTCTTCAATTTGAGGAAATAAAATATGCCCAGGCATAAATAAAGCAAAGTACATGTTATTAGGGTATGGTATCATGAGAGCAGTCAAAAGTAATCAAATTAATAAAGCTATTTCAAATAATTTGAAAAAGTTATATATGCAAAATATAAAGCATTAGAAGAAATTTAAGAAAGGAGACATAATTCTAAAAATTTCATTGGTTCAAGAGTTCATCACAGAGGTTGCCTTTGCACTAGATCTTGATGAGGTGGAAATTTTAACCAAGAAGTCAAGGGAAAGGCAGCCCCACATTTAGAGGGAAAGAGGCAGACTTCACATTCAATGAATGGTAAATTAATTAGGTTGGCAAGTGAATAAGTTTGCTATGTTGGACTAAAACTGGTAACACTGGAAAAGAAGGGTGGAGTCAGGTTGTAAAACATACTGATAATCAGAGTAAGAAATTAGAATTTAAACTTAATTGGTAGGCAATTAATATAAATGAGTATTTTGTGATGGTAAACTCTGTGAACAAAAAGTTTCTTACTTGAATACTAGTCAGGAGTTTCTTCATGATGGATTCCAGCTGGAAGACTTGTAGACAAGAACAATTTTAGGGAAAAATAGCAATATGCGAAGGATTGGATGAGGGTGGGACAGGAGGACAAGCGGGGGAACGAAGAGGAAGGAATAGACACAGGTGAGATTTTGAAAAAAAAAAAAAAACAAACAGGGTTAGGGAATAATAATTAACACTTGAGTGGCATTTACTGTGTTCTAGGCTTTGTTTTAAATTACTTATATTTGTTATTTCATTTAACCTTTAAACAATTTTGAGAGGTAGATTCTCTAATGTTATTCCCATTTGCACAAGAGAAAATTAGGCAGCCTTTAGCTAAGTAGACTGCCCTAGGTCAAATACTTAGAAAATGGTCAGGCTGATACTTGAGTCCAGTTGGTCAAGCTCCAGAATCTCTGCATTTAAGCACTGCACGTTATTTTTCTTAAAAAAAAAAAAAATCTGAGATTTTCAGCTTGATTGAACTGGAAAATGATGTTGCCAATGGTCAGAGACACAATTTTTCTCCCCAAATTTTACCTTTTCTTTAAGTTAAGTCTTTACCCTTTAAGTCTTTGGGAGGGGAGAAAAATTTGACCTTTAGGGAGAAATATCCCTTATGGTTAGTGATGAATCTCTTCACTGCAATGCTTGGCAACAAGAGAAAAGTAATTTATGATATTGCTCAATTGTAAATTAGAATAGTAAATATATCATTTTAATATGATTTTTCTCCTTACCTTAGCAGAGCTTAAAATGGAACAAGTTTAGAGTGCTAAATTAAAGATTTAATATTATGGGTCCATGAAAGGCCAATTATTTTAGATTTAGTTTACTGATCATACTAAACAATAATTTTGACAAGGAGGAAAACCAGCGTACCCAGCATAGAGAGTTTCTTTCTCTGCACTGGAGAAGAAGCATAATACACTGCTTAGGTGCGTAGGCTCCTGAACCATAGTGAAGCCTGGGTTCAGATCCCCAAAGGAGGCTTCCTTAGCTGTGAGACTGTGTCAGTTCTGTGCACTCTCTGTGCCTCAGTCTCTTACCTTTGAAAAGTGATAGTAATAGTGCTACATCTTCTCAGCCTCACAAAGGTTAAATGAGATAAAGCACTTGGAGTGGCTCCTAACAGTAAATTCTCAATAGATGTTAGTTATGTTTGTTGAACTTTATCTCATCTATTATAATATTTAATTTATAAAATTTAATTACAGAATTATTGCCATTTGAAGCCTTTTTATTGTGAGTTTTTATGCATTAAGGGCACAGAACAATAATTTTAACAAGCAAAGAATCATGTAACTTTCACAAATCAAGAAATAGAATACTTTCTGCATTCCAGAAAACCCGCTTTTTCTGCCTCCCAAACAAAACTCCTCTTCCAACAGTTCCTTTTTTTTGTGATAGATACTGTTTTTGTGACTTTTATAGTAATCATGTCCTTGCTTTTATTGTAGTTTAAAATTTTATCGTGCATCTTTCAATATGAAATTTATTTTAGCTTTATTTTTCAATGTGTATATACAATAACTCATAACTTGCATTCCTTTGTGTCTGTTTTTTTCTTGAACATATATTTCTAGGTTTCACTGATGTTTTTGTACACTTTATTAATTTTCACTATGTGATACAGTATTCCATTATATAAAATACTGGAGATTTATTCATTGTTTTGTTGAAGGACATTTGGGCTTTAGCAATGAAATTGCTTGGTTACATTTCATGTGAATCTTTAATTTTATTAGATACTTTCAAAGAATTTTCCAAAGTAGTTATGTCAATTATACTCCAATAAGTAGTTTATGAGAGCTCCCATGTTTTCATCCTTACCAATACTTGGAATAATCAGTCTTTTTAATTTTAGCCATTCTCATGAAAGTATAATTTACATATCCCTCTTGAGTTAATGTGGTTATGTTATATGGTTTAATTGACTTAAGGATATTATTGTTCATAAATTGCCCATTTGTGTTGCCTATTTTCTTCTATGTTGATTTTTTATTGTTAATATGCAGATGTTAGTTATATTTAGATTAAGAACCCCTTTCAATTAAATGTTGCAAATACTTTTCACCTTCTGTGACTTGCTTCTTCAATTTCTTAATGGAGTTTTTGATGAGGAAGAGTTTCTAAATTTAATTTTAATTATTTTTCTGCCTCTCTACATTTAGATCATTTCACTTACAATTGATTTTTGTGAATGATTTGAGTTAGAAGTCAAGTTCTATTTTGCAAGATCCACTTGTTACAGAACAATGCTGAAATTTTCCTTTTGCTTGTTGCTCTTCGATGCCATATTTATTAAATTTTAAATGTCTGTATGTGTCTGTATTTTGGGGACCCACTTTTCTTTTTAATTGGTCTGTTATGTCTTCTTACTCTGTGTAACACATTTTAATTATAGTGACTTTCTAATTATTCTTGATATCCATTAAAACAAGTTCTCCTACCATGTTTTATTTAAGGCATTTTGACTTTGCCTTATTTCATATGAATTTTAGAATTACTTTGTCAAGTTTGATTTAAAAACTTGTGATTTTAGTTCAGATTGAAGTCAATTTATTGTTAAGTAAAATTTTAAAGACTTGTATTATTACTATATTGACTTAATTTATGAACATTGTATATGCTCACATAGTTAGGTCTTTTTAATTTCTCTCAATTTTATTTTATGGTTTTCTGAATAAAGCTCTTGTATACTATGGTTAATTTGTTCCTACAAGTTTTATGCAGTTTAATCTTCTTATATATTACATATTTTTAAAACTATTTTCTTTGTGTTTTTTATATAAAATATAATTTTTATATTGACTTTGCATACAGCAGAATGTAACCTCACTTATTAATTCCAATATTTTCTTAGTAGATTCTTTTGAGTGTTTTATATAAAAAACTGTTGTACAATGTCTGTCTGGCAATCATCTAACCATTGTTAATATAACCAGAATGGTTTGTGCAACATTGATGTAACCCGGCAGCCAAGGAGAGTGGACGGGAATGCACATTTGTGAACAATGACAACTTCACTGTACTAGTCAGTGGCGGTGGTAGACACCATTGAGTGAGCATGTGCACTCTGTGGTTGTCACATTCAAAATGACTGAGTGAGTAGAGCAAGGAATCTGCATCAAATTTTGAATTAAGCTTAACATCCCTCTGTGGAAACTATTGGGATGATTCAGAAGGCCGCAGCTATGGCATCTGGTGATTGGCAGCTTCTTTGTGATAATATGCCCACTCATGCATCACATCTTGTGTAGTGTTTTTCAGTGTAACATCAAATCACCCAGGGGACTCAGCCACCTTACACCTCATGTTTGCTGCCCTGCAACTTCTGGCTTTTCCTGAAAGCTATATCACTTTTGAAGGGAAGAAATTTCAGACCATCAGTGAGATTCAGGAAAATATGACAAGGCAGCTGATCATTCCTGGTAGAACTGTGTGAGGTCCCAAGGTGCCTACTTTGAAGAGGACTGAGATACCATTGTCCTACGTACAATGTTTCTTGTATCTTGTATAGTCTTCAATAAAGGGCTTTTTCATAGTGCATGGCTGGATACTTTCTGGACAGACTTTGATATGATCAGAGATAATTTTATTTAGTACTTTTTAAGCTTTATATTTTTCTTTCCCTGTCATGTTTTACTGAATTGGCTAGAATTCCAGCACAGTGCTGAATAAAGTAGGGAGAGTAGACCTTCCTATTTCCAAGTCAAAGGGAACACTTTTACCATTTTACTATTAAGAATGATGTTTACTGTAATTTTTTGGTAATAACATATATTAGATTTAGAATTTTTTTTATTCTAACGTTTCTGGGATCTTAAATTATAACTTGGTTTTGAATATTATCACATGCTTCTTCTGTACCTGCTGAGATTATCAAATAATTTTTCTTTTTTACTTTGTTAATTTGGTGATTTAAATATATATTTTTTTAGATTTAAAATTCTAGCAGCAGAGATGCTGCTTCCTTGTGCTTAGTGTGGGTCCTAGAATGCTACAGGATTTCCTGGGTGTACTCTCTGCCTTTCCCTATTAGCATTTCCCACGTGCTCGAATAACAGAGGAAGCCTCTTGTGACACTGTTGTATCTCCCCCAGTGGCACAGTGCTGTTACTTATTATTTGGTGCAGTGCCCCTGGTGGGGGCAGGAGGACTCTCAGTGCCTGTGCTCCAGTCTTTCTCTTAGACTTGTCCTGTGCACCTGAGCCTTAGAGTCTGGTTCTTTGGGCATTCCTGCCTATTCCCTTGGCGCCCAGCCCGAATGCCTCCTTGACTCTGTGGGGTTCTTTGGTGTGAGTGTCCTGTTCTTCCCCTGGTGATAACAGATCTCTGCTTTGTACTAGTGTCAGATTCTGGGCCCAAGAGAGTTACCTGGCCCTCTAGCAAGGCCAGATAACTTTTGCTTCTATATCTTTCACAGAAACTATGGATCTTTTTCAGGGCCCAGGGCGTATGAAGATTTTTTTTGTTCTAAAAAGCTGAATTTTTTTTAATTAGATAAAATCTGGTGAATCAGTGGCCAGTAGATGCTGGAAAGAGAGCTTGCAAATGTGTGCATATCCCTCTGCGTCCTAGGGATCCCAGGGTGTGCACACTGTTCTGTCGGCCCTTTCTGGCCTTTCGGTTTCTTTTTTTTCTTACCCACTTTAATAATGTGTACCTACTCTTCTCATGATCTGGCAAAGGTGAAATGGTTTACATCCTGTCCCTCCTAGTGTGTCTGTTACCGCTTGAATTTTAGTTAATCTTTTAGCCTTCTAACCCCAGCTGTCTGATGGACTCAACAAAAGTTATTTTGCGGATTATCTGACCTTTTCTCATGGTTAGGATAAGAGCAATATTCTATTGTGGTTTTCACTTTCTAAATGGAAGAAAAACTGCTATTTTAGAAATATATTTTAACTTTTAAAGCAAGAAGAGTGTTTTTCTCCTCAAATTACCTAGTATGCATTTACCAGAGCTAGAAGGTTTGAATTAATGCCACTTTTAGTATCGTTTTACACAAACAGGAGTCGTTGCTATCATAGTTTTGTGAGGAATCGAAGCTCAGTGGAATTTTAATAACTTGCTTATTAGAGAACCCAGTCATCTCGTGTAGTTTTGTTCCTCCATCTTAGCCATAAGACTTCATTCTCAGGGGTTTTCCAATGGCTTCAGTGACTACTGGAGCCCAGCTATCGTACCATCCATCATATTTGGTTCTATGAAGTGAGAATAAAAAAAAAATGATGAAGGTGCTTGCTACCAGCTAATTTAGCTGCCTCAAAAAGATTCCCTATAAACTTCATCCGATATTTTCTACTTAACCATCAACCATCATTCCTTTTTGTTGCAAAAGAAGATGTTAAATATAGTGTTTTAGCTGCGCACGTAACTGCTCTGAATATGTCCCTCGTGAGGAAGGGGAGGATGCTGTAGACAGTGGGCAGGCTTTCAGCAGTCTCAGTCACAATTAGAGGGTGAGGGCTGCGTTTATTTCTGAGGCAGCGTGGTGCAATTTAAAATACACGAATTCCTTTGTTAAACAGAGCTGGTTTCTGATCTCAGCTTTGCAAATTGCTAGTGCTGTGACCTTGAGCAAGGTCTTATCCCAACTGCTTCTACTTTCTCAGCTGTGAAAGAGCATGGTAATAACTATCTTGAAGCATTTTGGTAAAGATCGAATGTGATAATATATGCAAAGAGTCTATAGGAAAGGGTCAATAAATGGTTTCTTTCATTGTACTCACCTTATGTTAACATAAATTCAGTTACTTGAGGGGTACAGGGGTACAGTTTATTCATGGCTAATGCTGATTGATAGGGTAGAAAGGCAATTTACTTTGTTTCTCTTGGGTAAAGCTTTATCTTTTAGATGGGACTGAATCTCAGTTTCTGCTCTTTAAGTATATTATTTTTGTATTTTAAACATCACTGGAGTGCTGCTCAAACTTTAAGCTTATAATAGTAGCACTTTATATAATGTCAAAGCAAGAAGCAGATGGGATAAGTTCTAGTTTGAATTCTGCCATTAAAAGCTATGAATCTTGTGAAAGTCATTATAACCCTCTGGACCTGAATTTTGTCCACTGACAAATCAATTAGTTGGACAGATTGACCTCTGCCACCGATCTGACAGCTTTAAGGCACAATTCTGTGCATTTTTTGTTTGCTTTAGACAGATTTTCCTGTGTATATTATCTCCTCTGTTGCAAGAAATATTCTCAAGAACAGAAAATAAAGTGATCAAGACTTATTTATTCAAATCAAAGTTGAATTTTTGTAGGAACTGGCTTTGTTGAGAAGTTTTGCCAGTTCCGAAACGAAGCAGTAGAGATTAACTGAACAGCACAGTGTTGTATGTTAGGAAACTGGCTTCACATTCTGGTTGGGAAAATTTCTGGTTCAAACTGTCATTTTGAGCAAGTCACTTAAATTCTCTGAACTTGAGAATTAAAAAAAAATGGCGAATATACAGGGTCTGGCACAAATAATGCTTTTTTATTATAAAATCTTTTATTACAAAATACATAAGTGTGTAATTCTGTAATGTAACAACATCACACTCAAGCACACCATATGACATGTTAGGTGAAATGTTCAGATTAAAACTATAAATTATTACACCCATATTATTACCCTACCAAGCACACTCAAGCAGGAGTTTCTTCTGCCGGACCCTGTGTATCAAGGCCATAATGAGAATGAAATGAAATAAGAACAATGTAAAAGTAGTTTTAAAAATTGGACAAGTTCACCCTGGCTGGTGTAGCTCAGTGGATTGAGCATGGGCCTGTGAACCAAAGGATCGCAGTTCGATTCCCAGTCAGGGCACATGCCTGAGTTGCAGGCCAGTTCCCGGCAAGGGACGCATCAGAGGCAATCATACATTGATATTTCTCTTCCTCTCTCTCTCCTTCCCTTCCCCTCTAAAGATAAATAAATAAAATGTTAAAAAATTTTAAAAAAATTGGACAAGTTCAATTGTAAATTCTTTAGAAGCTTCTGTGTATGTATAAAGTACAGGAAATTCCCATGCTCTCTGATACAGAGATTATATGATGATGCTTTACAAATAAAATACAATAAAATGAAACTATTAAGGACCTCTGTTTTAAAGTTTAGATTAGACTTTGCCAAACTATTTATCTGCCACAGTAAATTGTGGCAAGTGAGAGGTTAGTGCACTCTGCAGAGGCCAGGCCAGCAAGACATGCCTGTGACTTTATGTATGGAGTGTCTCCTTGAGGTAAATTTCCATGTGATCTTTCCCTGCAGCTGAGGCATTCTGCTTGTGACCCAGTGAGGCTGAAACAAACAGCAAATCATTTGCTGTGTGTGACTATTCGTGCTGTCTGCTCTGTTCAAACAGCCCATTTGAGTTGACAGTTAAGGCTCCTACTCTGTAAATACATATTATTAGCAAAAGCATGGTTGACACGTGGCAACATAGTTTCTGTTGTTAAGCTAATTAAATACAGCAGCTGTGCCCAGTCTATACAAAGATATTCTGCTCTGTGATAAAAGCCTAGAGATTATTTTTCTCCCTAAGATCACACATATCAAGCTTATATAGGCTCTGTTTCTTTATCGGTATATACATGTACTTACCTCATTACCACCTTTTAAAACTCTCAAAGTATGACATATGTATATTAAAGTATGATGTATGCTACTATTAAGTGTACAGATGGATGGATATTTACATAGTTACATGTTTGTGTTACTATTACCAAAATCAAGATATAGAACACTTCCAAACCCCAAGAAGGTCCCCTTGCATCTCTTCCCTATCAATAGCCTTTGGGTTTTTATATATATTTACTTTGGAATTATAATAATGAACTTCTAAAAAGGTATGAAGTATTTTGAAGGGCAATTTCAATCTTTTAAATTTTTCTGGTAGTATTCGTAGTTATAAAAAATAAAAGCACAATGTTAAATAATACAATGACCTATAATGATAATATTGCAAGTAATAAACTTCATTGCACACTCACTGAAATGAAACAGAATTGCAATGTGGGAACCTCATGAAATTCTGCCCAAATCTCCTTCCTACCTGTGAACTAAAACAATAGAGCCTCCACACAGGCTGGGCAGTTTTCTATAGGTCATGTTGCCAGGCAACCTCAGCTAGCATCAGAGATTTCCAATTGGGTAGCAGAGAGTCAAACTGGAAGGCATCTTGGAAATAGAAGGTTCCAACAGATAGAGAAGGAATGAGGAAGGTGAGAGAGAGAAAAAAAAAACAAGTGTCACTTGAGAATTAATCTACATTAGTCGTGAACACAAATATTTTTTTTCTAATAACATACAGCTAGCTTAGAGCAAAGTTTTCTGAGTTTCTACTTTCATCACTGTATTTTCCTTCTTTGCTCTGTCTACAGGTGTAAGTGCAAATGTTTGGCAAGATGCATCATCATTAATTTTTAGGAGGAGGATGTTAACAAATCATTTTCAGCACATTCAAACCATTTAACTAAGAATTCATTGAGGTTGTAATTATATAATACTATGTTTGATTCAGTTATAACCTGATTTTTAAATTGATACACTTTGTTAAAAATGGAAAGCCTAGAACAAAATACCTACTATCTGGAGTTAACCCTTTTCTTGGAAGGTAAAAAGGAATAGAGAGGGACGGCTGCCTAGGTCCTTCTGGGCAGGCGGCCGAGATGATACACGCCAAGTAAACGGTGAGAGTTTGGGATGACAGCCTCAGCTGAGCCCTCTACTCTGAGGATGCAAGTTGTACGTACTTTTCTAGAGAGGTATCTTCTATTCTCCGCAATAATGTAGGAGACCTTTTGTACTGTCCTGTGCTCTAACATTTCCTCCTTTTTACTTTCCTTTCTTCCCTTTTAACAGATGACAGAGAAATTAGCATCTGTAAGATAGGAACAGAGGAGGTTCCTGCTGATTTGCCACTGCCAAGTCCTCCTTTCAGATGCTTCTTCCTCCAGAAACCAATGCTTTCATGCACGTGTGTTCTCTGAGCTCTAACTCACATGAATATTTTCTTTCTCTTCTATGTCATCAGATGACTTCCTCTTTTCATTTGTTCCCATTGACAAAAAACATGCCCAAGTATCTTTCTCCTCAAAAACATATCTGTGCACAAATCCTTCCTTTATTCCAAGTCTATTTTTCAGCTACATAGTAAGCTTTGTCACTACCCCCAGCAATGTTTCTTAGAATTGTCTATATTCTGAGCCTCAAGACTGCATCCTCCATTCACACCTCAACACACTGAGGCTTGCTTTTTCTGCTTGTCTGGAAAATGTTCTTTCTAAGGTCACTAAAGTTAGTCCTGGGACTAGAGTAGAATAAACTACTGTGATCTCTTAGCATAACTTTGTTATGCTATTTAAACAAATTCTTGCCCTCTATTTAAAAATTTTTTTTCCACTGGGAACTCTCCTGTTCTTCTCCCCCCACCCCACACACCCCTTACCCAATCTCATTTGTGGGTTTGTCTTTCTTTCACATTGATACTCTATAAAATTCTTTGTGGTGCCCTCTTTTTTTTTTTTCGTACTCACTGTCTCACTAAAGAAATTTTATCAGTTCCCGTTGGTTGCTGTAATTAACATTGGCCCTGGCTGGTGGGCTCAGTGGATTGAGCATTGGCCTGAGAACAAAAAGGTCGCCAGTTCCATTCCCAGTCAGGGTCCAGGCCTGGGTTGTGGGCCAGGTCCCCAGTAGTGGGTGCTTGAGAAGCAACCATACATTGATGTTTCTCTCCCTCCCTTCCCTTATCCAAAAATAAATAAATAAAACCTTTAAAAACAGACAAACAAACAAACAAACAAAAAAGCATTCGTTTGCTGACTCCCTCTCTTTACCTCTCCCGAAATTCAGTTCCTACACTCGCCTTCTGGCAGCTCCACCTGTATGTTACATCGAAGCCTCAACATTTTCAAAGTCTACCAGTAAACTTATGAATGCCCCTATTTTTCTATTATAAACTTAATTAAAAAATAAGGTGGTGGAATCAATAAAGAATAGAATAAGGATAATAATATCAGTACTCTGATGCTGGCCCTAGAAATCTTAACCTTGAGCAGGTCTTTGAGTTTTTCCAGAACTGATAGATTTAAGCTTCATGAGGTTAGGTGCCCTAAACATCTAGCATAGGACTAGGAGCATTTAGGTACTTTAAAATTATTTGCCAAAGAAATGAAATAAATAGCTTATTTTGGATGAATCTTGCATGCTTTACCCTTTTTGAATTGTATTTAACAGATTATTTTGCTCTTCAAATATTGATCACAATTATAGCAATAGCTAACGTGTACTGATTAGTTACCTCTGTGTGCCCCTTGCTCTGATTCTCATTATATGTACTTAATTTTTACCATGACCCTCTAGGTGTAAATCTTATTGCCATTCTATAAACACAGGATCAACTGGAGTTAGCTGTGCAAATTAACCTCTCCATTATCTCTAAATGAAAGGATGGCGGAGGGTGGGGCTTGAATCAAATTCTGTCTGATACCCCTAACCACACTATATATTGCTGAATTTTTATAAAAAGTAATGTTTTCCATCTTTCTGGTTATTTGATACAATTGTTCATTGTTTTAATGTTTTTTTTTTTTTTTTGCTATCATTTAGACACCTCTCTGTCACAGTACTGGCAAATAACTACAAGCACAGACTTTCTTAGGTATTACCTGCTATCATTGTGGTTTGGGTGGAAATGAAGAAAGAACTTAGAATTAATCAGGATTTGGGTAACAGAGAAGGAGCTTCTGGAAAATATTAAATGGAAATTATGGAGAAATATTGGGATGGGTAAGCAATGTGTTGTTTTCTCTATAGAAGGAGATGATAATGCAGGAAAGTTGGGGAAAGAATGGGAAAAATAATTGTCACATGGAAAACAACTAACACATATATGTTGCGGAGCCAACTGCAAATTGAAATGAGAAATTTAGGTTAGGTGATTTTTATAATTGAAAAGGAGGAGAATATGGAGAGGAAATGAGATGAATAAAAAAGGAATACAAGAAATATGATACTTTCAATACTTTAAATACTATCAAAGAGAAGTATAATTTAATAAAATTAGAGGAGTGGGGATAACCAGGAGTTAAAAATGGCATAAAGAAAAAATCCCATGCATCAGTGAACAGGTTTCATTGATTGAGATTGCTTCCTTTATACATGTCTTTGCCAAAACTGTGAAGCAAAAAGAAAAATAAAACGTTGATTGCTGTTCTGCTGGTGGAGCTGGATGGGTGTGAGAAGCATGAGAATTTTTATACTGATTATGGCTTTTTTGTAGGAGAGTAATTATACAAGCATTTTCTTTCTCAGTTTGAATACTGTTTCATTCCACAGAAATTAATAGATGAGAGATTTTGGAATGGAGCACACCTACTGATTTGTTCTGATGGCAATCAGCGTTAGAATGTATTTACTATGCTTATCAAAATCAAAAGAAAATATTATAACCATTCAGCCACATGAATAGCGGAGCATTTCTTTGGATTAAACAGATGTTATTGATTGTGAAGCTTTATACTTTTGCTGTTTTAACTATAAAACTGTAAAACCTTTGTAAAAATATATGAGCTGTTTGCTTTTAGATTTTGCACCTTGACTCAAAAATAAACTGTAATAAGAAAAACTGGCCATTAGTATTTCTGACTACTATAATGTAAACTATAAAGAACTTATTTTTAGAGAGGAAATTTAACAATTGAAGTAAACTTGAGTAGGGCGAGGGTAGCTTCTTTCCACACCCCTCATAGCCCCCGTCACCTGTCATATTCCCCATAGCTAATTTCTGGTGAACAAACTGAAAGCATTGTTTCTGAAAGTTGATTTAGTTGGCATTGACTGGTACAAAGTGATAAATGGACATACATCTTTTGGTGACTCAGGGACATAATATTATTTAGTTATTGCATTAAAATGATAATTGAGATCATTTAAAACAGTAATTGTAGATTACACATTTCAACACAGAAAATGGGATAGATAGATTATAGTAGTCATATACTACATCTTTTATTTTTGTTTTTGTTTTTGTCTCTGAATAAAAACAAATACTAGGGTGCTTGCTTTTAACAGGTAGGGATTTTTTTTTGCTCAGGATAACTCAATTTTTGAATCAAAACATTTTTCTCATGTCAATAATAATTTGATGTATCAAGTTACAGTACACTATGGACAGGAGACCATGTTTTTCTATAGCAATAATCACTGTAGTTGTCAGTTCATTTATTTATTTTTATTTTTTGTATTTTATTTAATCTTTATTATATTTCTTCCATTACCCTTTAGTCCCCTTACACTCCCCTCCCCCCATAAATCACCATACTTTTGTCCATGTCCATGAGTCCTTTTTTTTTTGCTCAATTCCTCCACCTCATCCCCTCCCTTCCCAGTAACTGTCATCCTGCTCTCCATCTATGAGCTTCTCCCCATTTTTCTTGTTAGTTTAGTTTGTTCATTAGATTCCACATCTGAGTGAAATCATATGGGATTTGTCTTCCTCTGACTGGCTTATTTCACTTAGCATAATGTTCTCCCTGGCCATCCATGCTTGCAAAGGGTTTAGCATGGCATTGTTTGGGGGGGAGGTTATTATTTCTGAAAGATTTAATTAAAATCAGTATTTGAACATCTAAATGAAGGCATTCCTCCACATAATTATCTTGGGAAACTATGCAGTATGCTAATAACATAGTCATTACTCAAAGCCTTTTTAGAATCCATCTTTCACAAATAGGTTATCCATTCACATATTGAGGGGCTTCTTGATATCTTCTAGTTTTTGATGATTATGACCGATTCTGTATAATACACAGGTGCAATTTTTTATGTGGGCATAAGTTTTTAACTCATATGAGTAAATATCTAGGAGTACGAATACTGGGTCTTGTTTTAAGACTATGTTTATTTTTGTAAGGAACTGCCAAACTATCTTGCACTAGGCTTGTGACATTTTGCAGTCCCACCAGAGTGGATGAGAGTTCCTGTTGCTCTTTACCCTCACTCTAGCATTTGGTGTTGTCAGTATTTTGAATTTTAGTCATTCTAATAAATATGTAGTAGTATTTAATTGTTGCTTTAATTTGCAATTTTTCTGAAGAGAGATGATATTGAGATTATTTTCATCTGCTTATTTTTCATTTGTGTGTGTGTGTGTGTGTGTGTATATATATATATATATATATATATTTCCTTTTTTTTGTTGTTCAAGTACAGTTGTCTCCATTTCCTCCCACCACTGCCCCCAACCTCAGCCACCCCTCACCTCCTACCCTTGATCCTACCCCCCTCTGGCTTTGTCTATGGGTCCTTTATACATGTTCCTTGACAACCCTTCCCCCTTTTCCCCTCATTACCTTCTCCCACCTCCCCTCTGTTTACTGCCAGATTGTTCTTACTTTTAATGTCTCTGGTTATATTTTGCTTGCTTTGTTTTGTTGATTAGGTTCCACTTATAGGTGAGATCGTATGGTATTTGTCTTTCACTGCTTGGCTTATTTCATTTAGCATAATGTTCTCCAGTTCCATCCATGCTGTCATGAAGGGTAGGAGCTCCTCCTTTGTTCCTGCTGCATAGTATAAATGTACTATGTCCATTATGTATTATGTCCATAAATGTACATAGTCCATTGTATAAATGTACCACAGTTTTTTGATCCACTCATTTACTGATGGGCACTTAAGTTGCTTCTATAGCATGGCATTTTAGTCTAAATTATATACAAGAGAAAAATATTTTGGGGTTTGAGTACGGTATGTCTTCAAAATATTAAATTCACCTTACATAGGTGGAATTTAAAATTCGTGTCATTTCTTTTCTGCAAACTTAGTTGGTTTTGATGAAATGCAGAGTGCAGCAGTGAGGGTTTAGAAGTCAGTAGTCTTCCCCATTTTCAATAATCACCTTTAAGTACTACTCCTGATGGTTTTAAGAGGGTATTTATTTGGAAGAAAGACCACAAATGCTACCAGAAAAAGATAGTTTGTGAATCTTGGGTGAAACTCCCTGTTTGGAAACTTAGCCACTTTTTTTTGAAAGTTTTAATAGAATTTGACACATGGGACAAACATTTTTCTTTCCAAAGCTACATAGATTTTGTAATATTGGAGACTACTAAAAACAGAAATTTGCCCTGGCTGGTATGGCCCAGTTGGTTGGAGTGTTGACCCATCAACCGAAGAAAGGTTGAGGGTGTGATTCCCAGTCAGGGCACACCCATAGGTTGCCAGTTCAGTTTCCAGTTGGGCTATGTACAAAAGGCAACTGATCTATGTTTCTCTTTCTTTCTAACTCCCCCTGCTCCTTTCTCTTCCTCTAAAATCAGTAAGTATGTCCTTGGGTGAGGATAAAAATCAAACAAATAGCAACAATAACAACGACAAAAACTAGTTCGCCCCTCTACAAAAAGAGCAAAAATAAATCTACAAAAATAAGAAACAGTAATTTGGAAACAGAACACTCAAATTAGTCTTTATGTTAATACGAGTTTCTGCCCTTCTTTACTCTGTCTTGTGAATAACTTTTGACAGACCTCTGGGCCCACTGCTCTCTCTTTGCTGTATTTCATTATGACTGCGTGTGACCCTGTGTTCACATATGCACGTGCACAGCTGTCATGTAACTCAGTATTTTGTTCTTCATCAGTGTTGTTGGTGTTGTTCTTATTTACTTTGAAAGTAAGCATATATTTTCTCATTCAGATAATATATACTATTTCTGGATAATTTGGAAATTAATAAAAATAGTGAGAGACATGCAAAAAATTTACACATTTCCACCTATTTTTCCCACTACTGTTATATGAGTAATGTAAAAAAATGGTTGTGATCATAGTGAAAGTCAGTATCTTGATTTGTTTAATTTTTTTCTTATTATATCAGCTTTTCTTATGTTATCACAAAATTTCATAACTTTCTAAGTTCTGCATAATATACTGTCAGTCAAGTATATATCTATTATGAACTTTTTAATAATGTTGTCATGACATCGCCATGCACAAACTCTTCTTTCTAATGTGGGGGCTTCAAAAGGCTTTTTCAGTAGAGAAATTACTGTTTGAAAGTACAGGATTATTTTTAAGAAGGTACATCCAAAAATCATATTTGTTTTTAGTACACCACATTTCTTTCCAAAAAAGCTTTTAACTAATTGACGTTTCTACCCACAAAATAAAAAAGGACCCATTTAATCCCAGTTTTGCTAAAGTATAATTTTATCAAAAACAGTGTTTAGTTTTAATTTACATGTCTTTCATTAGCACAATCCCTAATTAAATTAATTAGTAGTTTTATCCCTGATGAAAGGGAAAATGTTGCTTTCATTTCAGTTGCCTTTTCATGTACTTGTACATATAATGGTAATCTTTGCTCAACTTTTAAATCTTGTACAGAGGTGTGACTGATATCTTTCCCTTCCTTGTGCATTTTTGGCAAATTTCATTTCTTTATGATATTTCTCTTTTCTATTATTAGATTATATACTCCATTATATTAGATTGCTTTATATTGATTAACAAGTTATATTCTTTAGCAATTTTATTTGACAAGGTGCTTTGCTAATAAGAATATGAGTTATAATTCTTTGGGGATATAATAATTGTACTTAGCTATTTAATTAAGTGGGGACTAATTATTCAATATTCTGATTTTAATTCTTTATTTACATCTTCCCTCTAATTGCCTGTCTTTTAAGGCACTTAATTTATAATTGATAACTGCACTAGAAAGGTTGCAGGGAAAAAAACCCCTGAAACTGTGAATCAGACTAATAAGTAGTAGGTTCAATGAGGTGCTTATATTATTTTACTTAAAAATATTTTTAGATAGACAAATTTGAATATTTCACTTGTTAGTGTTTTTCAACTAATTTAAATCAAGTTTTATGTTTATCCCATGTATGAAATATGGTAAAAAAAAAGGTTCACTAAATGAAAATATTCAAGCTGGCAAATGAAATTTGATTTGCATTTGTGCAATTTTGTGATAAAATTTCAGAAAGGAGCTCTAATTTTGTTTCTAGCTTTTTCTATAATTTAACATTATTCTTAATTACTTTCTACAAATAAACACTTATATTTTCTAAAGAAAACCTAAACAAGAAATAGTCACATAATTCTACACATTTCAAAGAAGGAGCACTTGTAATTCATTCCTTACATCTTTTGTCATAAAGAATTCAGAAGCCTTAAGGCCAGTTGGGAAGCTGAGGTTAAGATTTTCTAATGGTTAGATGTCTCAGTGGAAACATTTGTTTTCTTTTTAACCATGTGATTTACAGCAGAAGATGGCCAGCTTGCTGGTCGACGTCTGCTGGGAAATGGCTGAATGCTCTGCTGTTGTCTGAAATCTCCAGGTTTTGTATGCAGACGAACATTGTGGATTTCTATTTTCCCCTCCTGGTAACTAATAATGGACAAGCTTAAGCCACTGGTCTGCCATGTTATTCGATGAATACTGAGCAGTCATTAAATAGCTAAAACAGATGAATGATGAACAATTTTTAGGTTGTTTATAGAAAAATTTTATTATCTGTTTGAGGGACATATATTGCTTTTTTACAAGCTTTCTTTATGAAGACTTAATTTCACTGTTTTAATGATAATTTTCTTGTAAAATATCATTAACATATATTTCAGGCTTTGACATTCATAGCACTGTCCTAGAATAGATGCTCCCATTATGCAAGCGTGACTGAAAAGGCCAGTGTGTAATAAAGTGCCTTGACAAATGGCATCTGCCTTATAAACATTCTCTATGAGGCTTCACTCTTCTTTCCATCTTTCTATGCCCGATAGTCCTTTGTTGCTCTATTCTCTCAACATTACTAATTACATATAAAAACTATATGTTATACGAGTTCTACATCTCAAAATCACTCCTAATGTTTACTTACCTCCTTTCTTATCCCCACTCCAGTGCTTAATCTACCCTTGCTACTGGATCCTAAGGCAGAAGGCAGGGACTGTGTCTGTCTCTGTGTTTTACCTTTGGTGCCTCGCACAGGGGTGCCACCTATATAGACACTCCATTGTATGTGCTGCGTAAATGAAAGGAATATTTTAGTTTTTAAAAATTAAGGCAATGGTTTTATCCCCCAAACAATACATGTTTTTATTAAAAATTTAAACCTACGGAAGACTATAAGTCAATTCTACTCCTCAGAGGTTATCAAGTTTAGGTGGCAAAAGAGCAGGCAGATTGTCAGCTGCAGACGCTGGTTCACTAAGGATTGCGGTGTGATTATTTTGCCAGGCTCTGGTGCTAGGTCCAGGTGACACGGAGAACAAGAATTGAGCCCACTCTTTTTCTACCTGGTAGGATACAATCTGTTCCCTCCCCAGATGTCAGGATTGTTTCTCTCCATAGACATGAAATTTGGTGTGTCTCAGCTCAATAAATATAACTGAACCTTCTCTGTATTCTGTCACCTCTCTGTGACCCACACCTTCCCTGTGGAAGGATTAGATGTAGATGGAACAAGGGCATTTTTACTAAATTTAAAGATAGCTCCTATGTTGGCCCATGTGAACAACTGTAGGGCATTCAGTTAGCAGTGTATACAACCAAGAGTTTAGTATCATCATGGTCTAGGACCATGTAATTTCAACAAGAGAATCCAGGTACTTTAATCAGAATTAAGTTTGAGTGTTCTAGGCCCCCTTTGACTGGACTGCCACTGGAGGTATTCCAACCAGGCTGGCTGGTACTTATTGCTGGGAGAAAGAAAAATGTGCTAGGTTTAGGAATGGACAGGGTAGCATCCCAGGTTGAAAACATAGTTTTAGATAATTCCCTGCCCATTTAATACTGATACTTATCTAATAGGTGGCCAGGAGAAGACAAACTATTTAGGGGGAAGGCCAAATCCGTTGAGCCAATGGCCTTGCTTGGGCGGTAGATAGACCAGGAGGTGATTGGAAGTTTGGTCAGCCCTCTTCTGCAGTCAATTTTTACAAAGGTCATTCCAATGTTCAATAAAAGCTTTGAATGATATGCATGTATCATTGAAAGTTTTCCAAACTTCATATGGAAAATCTGTCTAAACCTTGATCGTCATTTCATTTTTGGGTGGCATTTGTGACAAAAAACACAACATTGTCGGATTCTAGACAGTCTGGAAATCAGGAAACATGATCCAGTTTACTTCATGGGCCTCGGTGGTATGGCCAGGAGTGGCTGACTTGGCTAGAATAATGATTGTCAGCCTTTTTCATGTCATGGTATATGTAAACTAATTACTAAAAATCTGTGGCACACCAAAAAATAGGTATAATTTTGAATTAATCGCACGTCTGACGGCTGTTGTTATGTTGGCTGTTGTCATTTTTTTGACAATCTGAAAGAAAAGAGGTTAGTGCATGTTTCAAAATTTTGTATGGCACATTCATTGAAAATTGCTGGACTAGAACAGGAACACTGCAACTTGAGACAATGTGGGATGGTGACTTGGGTGCCTTATCACACAGAGCCACCCTCACACAGAGCTGTAGTTGGGAGCCCTACTCCACCACCTACCCTTAACTTCTGAACCATATTCATACCGGTACCTATGACCTTAAGTCTGCTCTGGTGAAAGGATACCTCAACCTTATCCTCAATCGTCTTTTATTTTAAAGCAGCTGTGGCCAGGTTTGAGAGAACCAGAGGTATCAGTGGGTGTGGAGGAAGAAAAGCAGCTCTGTGCCAGTGAACAAGTTTGCATTTATTCAGTTTAGAGTGGCCATTCACGCACAGCTCAAGAAATGATTCTTCAATATTTTCAGTTTCCATTATTATTAATACCCATGCTTGTTTAGTTTTCCTGCATTTCTATAAGACCCTTTCTTTCTCAGTCTGTTTTGCATTTATTCATTAAACAAATGCTTATCAAGCACCTACGTTGTGCCATAAAATGTTTTTGGGATCTAAAGGATAGCATGGAGAATAATAGACATAATTCCCTAGGGGAAGTAGACAAAAAACAAATTAACGCATCTCAGTGATATTTACTCTGAATAAATTACATAATTATGTGACATAGATGATGGAAGGGCATTATTTTAGACAAATTGGTCTGGAAAAGAATTCTCTGGGGTGAGTAAAGAGTGAAGGGTGGTGCCGTTGTCCCAGAGGGAATGCAAAGCATGAAGAATCTGGAGCACATTAAGGGAAGGAAATGGAATTAGAAGATGAAGTTTGAAGGGTAGTCAAAGTCCAGATTTGGGTGGTTGTTACAGGCCAAGATAGGGATTTGGAATTTATTTTAAATGTGATAGAAAGCCATTGGTGATTAATGAGCAGAAGAGAGAAGAGATCTGATGAAATTTTAACAGGATCCACCTGCCTTCTGGGGAGTAGTTTATTATGGGAATACATTTAATAATATAACAAATAACATTTGATTGAGTGATTACACAAGTAGGTATATACTCAAGAGAAATAATTACATATATTCATACAAAAACTTGCCCATGTATGTCCCTAGCTACATTATTTATGGTATCCAAAAAAGTGGAAATGGCCTGCATGTGAATCAACTGATAAATGGATAAATAAAATGTGCATAAATGTACAATGGAAAATTATTTGGCAAGAAAAGGAAGTTAAATATTGGTATATGCTAAAACATGGATAAGTCTTGAAAACATGGTAAATGAAGAAGCTAATCATTAAGGACCATATATTATATGATTACATTTATATGAAATTTCAGGATGGTAAAATCTATAGAGACAGAAATAAAATCAGTGATTACCTAGGGCTAGAGGTGTAGGGAGCATTGGGAGGTCATAGCACAGGGAAGCTGTTTTCTTTTGAGGTAATGAAAGTGATCTAAAGTTGATTGTAGTGATGAATGCACAGCTCTGTGACTGTACTACAAGCCATTGATTCTACAATTTAAGTGTATGAATTATATAGTACATTACATCTCAATACAGCAGTTTTTTTTTTTTTTTTTTTTTTAAGGAGTTAAGGCAGAATGGCAAGCTGGTGCTGGTGGCTTGATCTGGAGTGGTAGCAGTGAATTAGTAGGAAGTGGGTCAGATCTGAATGTAGAGCCAACAGACTCTGCTGCAAGATCAAACAAGGATGTGAAAGAAAAGAGCTGCCAGAGAAGGGTACAAGGCTCTATGGCCAAGCTTTGTCAAATACTGCTTAGGAATTATGCAAGAAATGCATGAAAACTGACTGTTGGATTTGGCCGTGACTGTATCAAATAAGGTTTCCAGATAGTGGCAGGGCTAAAGCTTGTTGTATTTAAGAAAGCATTAGAGGATAAGGATATAGGATGTGTGCACAGTGGTTATACATAATTCTTTACAAAAGTTTCCATTGAAGGTGAGCAGAGAGCTGGAGGGATAGCAAAAGAGTGATATGGGGTCAAATCAGTTTATTTTAAGATGATTATTCATATAGCATCCTTATGTTGATAGCAATGACTTACTAGAAAAGAAACACTGATGCAGAAGAGATAAGTATATCAGTGAAATCCATGAATCTGTGAGAACACAGGGTGTTGCATTCCCAAAAGGACAATTCATCTGTTTAACACTTGGATTGTATATTTAGGGGTGACAGTAATAGAAGCAATCAATTTGATACATTCAACATAGCCATATGCAAAATTCTCTTCTGATTGTTTATATTTTCTCTGCTAAATGGAGAAGATGAACAAATGGATCCTAGAGCAAATTAAGCCTGAAACATTGGCAGAGACAAAAAATGGCAAAACTGGCCCTGGCTGGAGTGCCTTGGAGGATTGAGTGCTGGCTTGTGAACTGAAAGGTCACTGGATTCCTGCTGAGGGCACATGCCTGGGTTGTGGGCCAAGTCTCCAGTTGGGGTGTGTGAGATGTTTCTCTCACACAGTGTTGTTTCTCTCTTTCTCCTGCCCTTTCCCTCTCTCTAAAAATAAATAAAATTTAAAAAATTAAAAAAAATGGCAAAACTGAAGCTTCTGTATTTTGGGTATATCATGAATCATGAGAAGTCAAGTTCTTAGGCAAAAGACAGCAATGCTGAGAAAAATAGAAGGCACCAGAAAAAGAGGAAGAGCAAATAAGATGGATTGACTCTTTAAGGGGGTTAAATGGTAATGGAAAAATATAATTAAAAATTAAAAAGTAAAAGAAGCCATAGGCATGAGTCTACAGGAGCTGAGCATGGCTTTTAAGATCAGGACGCTGTGGACATTACTCACTCAAAGGGTCTCTGGGAGGGGGAGTTGACTCAACGGCACATCACGTACAAATGCAGACGCAGAGCAGTGAACTGAGAGCAAAAGACATGATGATGGCAAATGAAATGCAGTAGTTTACTTTCGGAGGTTGATTTGACTTGGCCACATTGCAGATTGCTCTGAAGCTCTGGAAGTCAGTCCACTTGTAGTGTGAGTCTGTAGATTTCAAATGAGAATAGTCAGAATGGGGGTTTCTTTCCAGCCATGTTCATCTGTTTGCATGTAGGGATGGAATAGGGGAAAGTTGGATTAAACCAGTATAAACCAGTATATTCGTTTGCTAGGGCTGCCCTAACAATGTATTATAGATTGGATGGTTTTTCAGAGATTTTAGAATCCTACAATCAATGTGTCAGCAGAATTGGTTTCATTGTGAGGTCTCTCTCCCTGTGACGTATAGGTGGCGGCTTCTCTGTCTTTACAGTCTTTCCTCTCTGTGTCTTTCCTCTAATTACCTCTTTTTATGAGGAAGGAAACCAGTCTTGTTGGATTGAGGCCCATCCATATGACTTCGTTTTACCTTAATTGCCTCTTTAAAGGCCTTTCTCTAAATGCAGTTTCATTCTAAAAAACTGGGGCTTAGGACTTTAGGTATAATTTTTTTTTTGAGGAGGACACAATTTATACAGTAACTGTTAGTACTGGAGTTTTAAAACTTAACCTATTGGAGTGAGAGAGGGCATATGTAAGAGATGTGAAATTCTGTTCTTAAGTAGCTTGCTATTTAAGAGGGGCATACAAACAAATATAAAAACCAGTTTTTTTTTGTATATTGGGTGGGTAATAGGTACAAAGAAAAAAAGTGAGTTAAGGAGATACAGAGAGTGTTGTCATATAAATCAAGCTATCCATGATTTGAAATTTGAGCAGGATAGAAGTGATAGCTGAAGGAAAGAAGAGTGGGGAGCCATGACCCATCAGCATATGTACAGAAAACAGCATATGTACATTCCCTGAGGCAAGGTGATGATTGGTCTCCCTAAGGAACGGCCAGGGGACCCCAGCCACTGCCATGGATAACAATGGTAGATGCGATCAGAAAGGTATTGAGTAAAAGAAGCCCTCTTATTTGATGCAGTTGTGCCTGTAACTTCTTTAGTTAATCAAAAGTTGATGAAGTCAGGGAATCATATGATAGGTACATAACTGTTTTGTTTTTACCTTGGAAAATGTGGTATAATTTACATAGAATTAAATTGCAGAGATCTTAAATGTACAGTTCAGTGAGTTTTGACATTTGTATCTTATGTAACTACATCAGAAACTATATCTATCAAATATATTTTTATTATTAAATATAAATATATTTTAATGCTCAAAATATTAATATTATATACATTTATGATTTAATATTAAATATATTTGGTCTGTCTGGAAAAAGTTCAGCCATTGTCAATATAGCAAGAATGGTTTGCACAACATCGATGTACCCTGGCAGCCAAGGAGAGTGGACTGGAATGCAAATGTGTGAACAATGACGACTTCACTGTACTAGTCAGTGGGGGCAGTAGAGACTGTTGAGTGAGCATGTGTACTGTGTGGCCATTGCATTAAAAATGACTGAGTGAGTAGAGCAAGAATCTGGATCAGATTTCACTTTAAGCTTGAACATTCCTCTGTGGAAACTATTTGGATGATTCAGAAGGCTGTAGCTGTAGGCAACTGGTGACTGGCACCTTCATCATGATAGCATGTCTGCTCATGCATTATGTCTTGTGCAGAGTGTTTTGGTGAAATGTCAAATCACCCAGGGGACTCAGCCAACCTACACCCCAGATTTGGCACTCTGTGACTTTTGGCTTTTACCAAAACTAAAATTACCTTTGAAGGGGAAGAGATTTTAGACCATCAATGAGATCCAGGAAAATATAATGCGGTAGCTGATGGTGATTGGGAGAACTGTGTGAGGTCCCAAGGTGCCTACTTTGAAAGGGACCAAGACATCATTGTCCTATGTACAATATTTCTTATATCTTGTATCTTCTTCAATAAATGGCTTTGATTTTCTTATTACATGGCTGGATGCCTTCTGGATAGACCTCATGCTTATAAATATCAAATATGTTTGTGATGTTCATCATTTTTCTGACCCCCTGAATACACATGTACTGAACATATACTGCTTCTAGATTCTAGAAAGATCGATGGGGAGAATTCTCATTCTTTTTTCTCATTCATTCGATGATGTTCATTATGATAACAATATTACTATTACTTGGTGCTATGTAGGTGCTATATAGTGAGCTCATTCTATGTGTCAGACATTGTTATAGGACCTTTACATGTATTAATTAGCTCAATAGTCCTCATAGTCTTAGGAGGTAGCTACTATTTTTCATATTTTGTGAATAGGAAAAGGGAGGCATGGATCATTTAAGTAACTGGAATTAAGCCACATAATTAGTAATATTGGAACCCAGATTCAAACCATGGCACTGAAACTCTGAAATATTTATCTCTGGATCTTAAGCTAGGTTGCTTTCTACTAGTTAAATTTTATGTAATGAATATTTAAATTTTCCTTAGTTTAAATGCAAGTGAAGATACATATATTTTATATGTATGTATACACACACACACACACACAGCTTCCATTCCACCATTTTCCCATGTACAATATTTATTTTACACATTATCTTTTTCTGCTTCTATATCTCTTATTGTATCTTTCTGTGTGGTATGGTTTCAAGTGTGGTCCCTTTGGTTTAGGCTAAGGGTGTGTTTTTCTGGTTCACCTTTATTTTAGATTTTCCTTCATAAAAGGATCGGTCTTCCTATCAATATAACCTGTAGCCAATTCAGGGTATTTATTCAGTGCATACTCACTAGATTTATCCATCCATAAGTAAACTGCCAAGTTGTCCAGTCACCAGTTCACAGAAGCTCCTGCATAGCGATTTAAAATATTTAAAATGTACTGGTGCCTGGACCTTCTGGGGCACGACCAGCAGTCTTGCACTAGCTTCCAGGATCCTTTGGCAGTTGTTGCACAGCCTCGCAAAATAGACTGAATACATTTGCACCTATTATGCAATTTTCTGCAAAAGAAAACAGATGACTACAGACAAAAATAAGTTTAACAGCAATATAACTAGACTCCTTGGGTAAGGGATAACTTCCTAATTAAAAACAGAAACAAAAGTCTTTCTTTTTTATTTTAATAATGTAGTTACCAAACTTATACATTTTATCCAGTTTTTATTTTTTTTATATTTCAAATCCATTTTGATAAAGATAGGAAAAATGGTGTCTATTTTCAGACAACAATCTTGTAATATCTCATAGACTGTCTGGCTGATACTATTATTTAGTGGGCAGGAAGAAAAGCAAAGGCAGTCTGACTAGCAAAACGGTTCTTGATAGTTTTCTAACTCCTGAAGTTTTTCTACCTAGAAAATATTTTAAAGAGAGAAATAACTGTGCTAAGAAGATTTTGAAACAATTATAAAAGGGATTGTATTTTTGGCTAGAATAGCCAGTAGTTTATGCAGTTGGTCATGCTCCACATGGACTTGGCAAGCCAGGGATACTGCAGAAGTTGGACTTGGTTTGAGACAGAACAGTGTTTGCAAATAAATGGGGGCTTACTGGAATAAAAACATAATACAGATGCTGACTCTTTTAAATAAACCTGGGCCCCCAACTGCGCTCATGTTGGTGAGTGTTACTGTGTGCACTGTGCCATCCTTTTGCTAAATTTGTTCTCATGTGAAGAATGTTGCAGCACACAATACAAGATTACTGTTTTACAAGTGCCAGTAGATAAGAGCCTTGTGAATGATAACATTTACTGTATTTTCAATGTACAGATAGAATTAAAAGCTTAAGATATATAAGAAAAGACTATTTCATAAATACACAAAAATTTAAACAGCAACTTACTTCTATTCCATAAAATACTAAAGTTAGACTTCTCTTGGTGTTACTGTTTTGATGTACAGATCTAGTAGGCTATGAAATTAGAATAATTTGAATAATTATTGAAGTGGTAATGAGATGTGATTTTCACATTTCATTATAGCTAAAGTTAAAATTAAATTCTCAAGTAACTTCAACTGTTAGGCTCTTAGAAAATGACTTATCTTAGACATTTTAATATTTAATATTAAGTGATTCCATTCAGATTTTTCTATTATAATAATATTTTTCATACTTTCTTTTTAAAATGTTCTCATTCTTTATTCTGCTTAAGTCACTACATTTTGTGAAATGGATAGGATAGAAAATATGTTATAATTAAATAAAATGAAGAACGGAGAGGCAACACACCTATCTAAAGTCATCTTTTCACTTTTTCTTTTTACTGCTTGGTACTACCTTTAATATAAACAGGGATTTAATTATTATTCTCAAATAAAATATTATTATTCTCTCATATTTTGAGAGAAGCCAAGTTTCAAATAACAGATTATTGAACTCATAAGGTTTTAAAACATTTTGGCATGACTTCATCAACAAATAAATTTCAAGGAACAAGATAAAAAGAAAGAGTGTGAACTTACATATTAAAAGAGTCTTAAGAGACCTCTCGACCAACCATAATACATTTAATAGCAATCTGATTCACACAAACCAAAGATTAAAAAATAAATTGAGCCAACTGGAGACATTTAAAAACCGAGTGGATCTTCAGCAACATTAAGAAATTACTGTTTGATTGATTTGACTCTGGGTGATGGGCAGTCAATGCAATAAACATCATGTTTTATAGAAATGTACACTTGAAACCTATATGATTTTATTAGCCAATACAATCCCCAAATTTTTAATAGAATAGAAAAGTGGTAACATAAAGTAGAACAAAATTTAAAAAAGAAATTTCTGATTGATTTTTCTTTAGGTGTGGTATGGTATTTTGATTTATTCTTGTCCGTATCATTTACATTTTTACACAAAATATTAACAGATTATATCATATAATATTATGTGATATATGATTTTCTTTAAAATGATCCTGGGTGTGTATAGGGAATGAATAGTTAATATGGAGTAAAACAAGATTGGTCATGTGTTGATAGGTCATGAAGCTAGGTGAATGGTATGTAAGTGTTTTTGATACTATTCTCTTTATTTTTGTATATGTTTAAAATTTTCCATAATGAAAAGGTTGTTTTTTAAGGCATGTTGGTAAAACTACAGGATAAATGTTGAAAATACTCTGTTTTTGTCCTTACAAGAAAAAAGTGGCACAAAACAAAATGCTGTCATACTTTGTTTCTTAAATGCTTTAATTGATGAGTTTTATTTGAATATTTTTACTATATATATTACTGAATTCCCAGTTGGCTAAGTCAACATATTAAATGGTAGAATCAGGATCTTGCCAAGATTTTACAACTTTACTGATTTTATTATGTGTTCTTTATTAACATAGTGTTTAGTTTGACAAGTTATAAAACTCCAATACCATAATAAAAAAATGTTAGTTTTCTTGTATATACAAATTTCTTCTGAGTACCTACCTTATTGGTTATTTTGAACATGAACTTCTAATAACTGGAAGTCATAGTGTCCAATGTTCATTTTTATAAAAAATACTGTTTTTGACTGTTTCAAGCAAAACACTTCCCAAAGTGCAGTAGCAGCAACACAATCTGTTATATCTGCAATGAGGAAAAATTGGTAAGGATTATAAAAGTTACTTAAGGAAGAACTTCACAAGGAGATGAGGTGCAAAAGGACATGCGACATAAAGTGGAATGTAGGGCAAATTCCTGAGGAGCTCACAGAGAAATAGCAGCAGCTTGTAGGAGCTGGGTCAAAAATCTCAGTAGGAAACAATATGCTATTCATTTCTTCAAGTTCAGTGTTAATTCCAACATCTATCGAATTCATTATTTTGATAATTTCTTCCCATTCAGAAGTGAAGGAGGTTTTCTTTCAAAATTCCCTTTAGAGCTGTGTTCAGCAGTTTCAGATTCACTCCAGTTAATTCTTGATGTTTTCTCAGTTGAAGGATAGGCAAAGAGGCCATAATGTGATTTAGACACATTTTTTGATAAATGCATGTCAGTCAGGGCTTTTGGCCATGACCTTATCCTCCCCAGTATACATGCTATCTCCACAAATTCCATTATGTTCAAAATCCACTGGTCCCCATTCTGGGATGCATTCCCAGTTGTTCTTGTACCTAACAATGGTATGGTTTTTGACTTAGTTGTGTTTTTTTTTTTTTTTGTAAAAAATTTTCTTCTAACAATTTGAGTTTGATTTTCTTTAACAAGTGTTCTGAATTATTTTCTGTTGAAGGACATCTTGAATGGCAAAAGACTATTTGCCAAAATGACTTCATCTTATCCTTCATGTTCATCTCTTTTCCCATAGGGATGAAATGGATTTCAGGGGACTCACAGGCTGGGGAGGATCCATGGAGAAGGAGAGCAAATTGCCCAGGATCGTATTCTTCCAGGGGATCACTGTCTTCCTGTTGAGAGAGGTCATCTATATGGCCAGTTCTCTCATTCTGACCTCTGTGGTTCCCACAGAAGAGGGGGTTGGCTAACAAGAGGACTGGAAGGAAAGTTTGTATACTCTGTAGGTGTGTTGGCTTAGAAATATTCTTGGTTAAGATAAATTCAGAAAATCCAGAGGAGACACAATAGATATTTGTTATTTAGACTGGGGTCAAATAACTTTTATAATATTTTTGAGTGTAGTGTGTTGGGGGATGGAGGTAAGCAGTCAGGTGTTGGACCTGTGGAGCTGTTTCCATGGTTACTGGTTCCCGGAGCAGTTGTAGCTATCTCAGAGGCAACAGTTCTCAGGGAAGGAGCTCTTGTAACTTTTAAGGAGCGAAGTTTCTTCGTAACTGCTGTGTTTGTGAGATCACATAGAAAGTTCTCATTTTCTGAAGGAAACATAACCAGAAAAGCTGGTGGTACAATTTCCATAGTGTAATTCCTCTTCTTTGGATAGGACTCACTTCTGCATTTTGAGAGTTCAAACTGATTCTCACTGGGCTAAAATCAAGTGTTGGCAAGGCTAGTTCCTTCAGGAGGTACTAGAGAAGATTCCATTTCCTGTTTCTCAGCCATCTCCATCCCCATTCCCTGGTTTACAGCCGCATCACTTCAACCTCTGCTTCTGTCATCATATATTTTTCTCTTTGAAGTCATCGTTTCACTTTATGACATAGCCAGGAATGGTGTTTGACTTTATTTTTGATCTGTATAATGAAGGGTTTTATATAACATATGGAAACTTTAATACAGGCTCTTTTATTTTAAAGTGTTCCTTATAATCTGGGAATGGGCTTTTGGTAACCATCAGCCTTATATACACTTTTCCATGAGACAATTTTTTTTTCTACAGTAAATTGAAGGGACCTATTCCACCAAAAAGAAAAAAAAGACAGAAAATTTGATAGCTTGAATTGTTTCACATTCATTTATATGGAGTGAATATATATGTGTGTGTATATATGGGAATTTTTCTCTTTAATTCAAGGTTTAGAGGCTGAGTTCTAATGGTTAGCTATAATTTTTACAGAACAATGAGGTCAAAATGAAATAAGTAATTTGAATGCCACTTTGTCAAGAAAAATAAGCAAACAAACCCTAAATGTCATGTATTTCTTAAATTTGTACAGTTGGCTTCTTTCTTTTTTTAAAAAATATTCTGAATAATTATACATTTTATGTAAATATTGAGAGTAGAACCTTTGGTATAATGATTTTTTAAACTGTCACTTTATGTAAATTTTGAATTTGTTACCAGTCTGGGTAGGTTGTAACAGGCAACAGCATTTGTGTTGCTTTATTATACAAAGTCAGCTGCCATTAATTTAAAGAATTGTGCCTCAGCAAATTGCACTTCGACGTTTTAATTTTGAGACAAACGTTTATAAAATATTCTGAATGTTTTTGTATTTAACAGCTCTTCTCCCTGAATATCTGTGAAAACTATGTTATTCACATCAATAAATTTGATATCAGTTGATATTATTTAAATGTAGCAAATGACATGAGAATATATTGTATTTTATATATACATATATACTGTATACATGTAGTATACAAAAAGGGTAGTATATATACAGTATACATATACAATATGGAGTATACATATATGTGCACATAAATGTGTGTACATATATACAGTGCATATATACTGCCTGCATATATACATACATACATATATATGCACACACTGTATAGATGGAATTAACCAGGTCCTTATTGTCCTATGTAGTGTAAATAGAACAAATATGTATATGGTATTAATCCTATACTGTTTTTGAATATCATGCAATAATTGTGCACATTTTTTCTTATCCCATTTAGAATTCTTACTCTAGTTATTCTAAGTCACTATACAGTAATATGTTGTTTCTCCTGTAATAATATTTTTTTAATATATGCTATTTATTCTAAAATAAACATCTGCTATAGATAAACTTTCTGTGCAGACCAGATGGGGTTTTAAGGCTTAATATCTGATGACTTATTTCATGTGACTACCCTTTTTGAGAATTTAAGAATGTTTTTCTTCTATATGTTAATAACATTGTCTTCTGCAAAATGGTTTACAAGTGTTTTGTACCTACTCCTCATAGCAAATCTTTAGGTTTTGTATTGTTATTCTTATTTTATGAAGGAAAAAAAAACTTAGGCTTCCACAACGATGAAGTAAATAGACCCAAGATGATCTGTGTATGAAGGTCAACTGTTAGCCGTTATGATACATTGTATCCCAGGATGATTTCTATTTCAACCTCATTGACTCCTTGAAAGAGCTGAAGCAGGGTAAATTCAGAACTGCATCATTGGACAACCTGGTGCTCTACAGAATGTTATGATGCGAATTTAAGGAGGAGACAATACAACTTGAAGAAGTCAAATAGTTGCTAAGGGCCCAGCAGAGTAGTAGCATATCTTGGGTTAAGTGTTGACATTTTAGCCACCTGGCTTATGTACAACTTTTATTTTTTTTGGACTTTTAATTCTGAATTTGAAAGCCAAGTGCTGATATATATGGGAACATTAAGTAAGTCATATATTTCATGTTATATCTCCTTCATGCAAAACAAACTATATGGTAATAAAATTTTCTTTTCTCTTTTTTTCCTTTTCTTTTTCTTTTTTTTTTTTTAATACAGTGGGATGTATTTTGCTTTCATTGTGGAGTTCACCCCTGTGGCTTGGATTTATCACAGTAGCATCTGTCTTCGGTCTATTTTTTAACTAGAAAGCAAGGAAAGACATGAGGAGGTTTGTTTACTGCAAGGTGGTTCTGGCCACTTCGCTGATGTGGGTTCTGGTTGACGTCTTCTTACTCCTATACTTCAGTGAATGTAACAAATGTGATGACAAGAAGGAGAGATCCCTGCTACCTGCTCTCAGGGGTAAGTGCTTCTGAAGCAAATATTACATTTATAGAGATGAGAGAATGTTGGCGACTCATGTCAAAACATGAAACTTCAGAATTGGGGTTGTTTAAGCTTATTGAGTTAGAAGAACATTTCGGCAGAAGTATTAATGTGCATTTAACTATGGTAAAGCTGCTCTACTTTTCTTGGCCTCAGTGTCTTGTTAGAAGAAATAAGAAGAGTAAACTAACCTCTAAGGTATGTTCCAATTCTAATAATTCCTATGTTCTGTGGCTGTATGGAAAAAAACTAATTCAGTGAACATTCAAATTGAACAGAATTTTAACTATAGGATTCCGGAAGGAAAATCCCTTAAAGTCCAAACATATAACAGAAAGAAGAAACCCGACTACAGTGAGATGGTGGGGACTGTAGCAAAATGGAATGCACATTGCACCCCTAAAGACTTCCAAATATAATCAAACAAATAAGCACTTTTTTTTTTAAAACAAAACACATATTGGTGACCAAACCCAACTGGTGTGCCATCAGGTTGTTGCCCTGTATTAAGGGCAAAAGATAATTTCAAATATATCATAAAGTTACTTTAACTCAATATTTACCTTTTTCGGGGACCAGTTTCAATGACTAGCAAAGCATGAATTCTAAAGAAACATAGTGATATATGTAAATGGGGTTTATTAAATAAAATCACAGATATTCATTTCCTGCAATATTTCAAATAATTTTCTCTGTGCTTTTTGCTGACTTCTAGATCTACAAAGATATTTTTGAACTATTTCTAGTAAATGAGTGCTTCTAAAGTATTTAAATGTGCTTCAAATTATTTTTATTCTTACGGAATTAAGCATTTTTCCCCTTGAAATCTAGCATACATTAATTCTCTGCTTAGAAAAAGCTTTCTTCATAAATATGGCAAAAAGTAAACTTTGAGTCTTATTTGAAATGTTTGTACCTTTAGGAAGAGTGAATATATATTCTGAACTTGAGATTTGCATTTATTTAATAAACATAATCTCTTTTTAGTATTATATATATTTTTAAAGTATTTATTAATACAAATATGCTAATTAACAGAATCTCATTGATACTATCTAATTTTATAAGGTTTAGGAAAGAGGAAATAGCATTTCTAAAAATTAATTTTTGTTAAAAAAGTATTTAGGACATCATGAGTTTGCTTTAGATTGCAATAACGCTCTTGCTCAACTGGAGAAATTCTGGTTATCTTCCTCTTTTTAAAATGAATTTAACTTTCTTATTGTAATTTTTGACAACTTCAAAGGTTGAGAAAAAGTACTTTGGTAGTGACTGGCCTAGGCCCATTTAAGTAGTTTATGTGCATCTTTTTTACCTTTATACTAGAACTATTCAAAGAGGAAACCATTATGAGTCTATCAGTTTTTGATAAATGAACATGGAGATTGATTTGCTGGTCTGTGGTTAAAATCCCAGAATAAATCAGCCTTCTCTGCTTCTTTGTTAGAATCAGTTGAGTTACTGCTTAGCTGAAAGTATAAATGTATTTTTGATGGATTACATCAGTTTGGAATGATCACTTTATCATTTGTTGAATGGAGACATCTAGATTGGTCACAAAAATGTTATAATCTGATTCAGCAAAATTATGACATTCTTTTCTATAAGTACCAAAAAAGTACAGTTTTGCTGATTTAAGTCCTTAATGCTCAGATTAAATCTCAAATGGTGAAATGTGATGATGTAAGACAAAAACAGGAATTTTTCCTTGTACTTAAATTATAAAATTAAGCTATATTCTCTTTATTTTTAAGACTTGTTTAGTTATAGATTATGTTTGTCTTGAGTAAATGTAAAGTAGACTTTAGGGGTCTAATTACACTTTCTTTTTTATAGTATCACACATTTTATTTATTTTTCAAAGTACATTTTATTGATTATGCTATTATGGTTGTCCCATTTTTTCTCCCCACCCTACTCCTTCGTCCCATCCCCTTAGTTCATGTCCATCAGTCATACATACAAGTTGTTTGGCTTCCCCATTTCCTATACTATTCTTAACCACCTTGTCCAGTTTGTGCCTACCAATTTTGTTTCTTATTCCTTGTACCTTTTTTCCCCCATTCCCCTCCCTCCACTGATAGCCCTCCATGTGATCTCCATTTCTGTGATTCTGTTTCTGTTCTAGGTGTTTGCTTAGTTTGCTTTTGATTTTTAGGTTCAGTTGTTGATAGTTGTGAGTTTGTTTTTGTTTTACTGTTCATAGATTTGATCTTCTTTTTCTTAGATAAGTTCCTTTAACATTTCATATACTAAGGGCTTGGTGATAATGAACTCCTTTAACTTGACCTTATCTGAGAAGCACTTTGTCTGCCCTTCCATTCTAAATGATAGCTTTGCTGGATAGAGTATTCTAGGATGTAGGTCCTTGCCTTTCATGACTTTAAATACTTCTTTCCAGCCTCTTCTTGCCTGTAAAGTTTCTTTTGAGAAATTAGATGATAGTCTTATGGGTATTCCTTTGTAGGTAACTCTCTCCTTTCCTCTTGCTGCTTTTCAGATTCTCTCCTTATTTTTAATCTTGAGTAGCTTAATGATGATGTGTCTTGGTATGTTTCTGCTTGGATTCAACCTGTTTGAAACTCTCTGAGCTTCCTGGACTTGCATGTCTAGTTCCTTTGCCATGCTGGGATTTTCCTTCATTACTTTTCCTTCATTCTTCAGTAAGTTTTCAATTTCTTGTTCTTCCTCCTCTCCTTCTGGCATCCCTATGGTTTGGATGTTGGAGCATTTAAAGTTGTCCCAGAGGTTCCTCAGTCTCTCCTCACTTTTTGAATTCTTGTTTCTTATTCTGCTTTAGTTGAATGTTTATTTCATCCTTTTGTCCCAAATCATTGATTTGAGTCCCAGTTTCCTTCCCTTTGTTGGTTTCCTGTGTGTGTGTGTGTGTGTGTGTGTGTATACATGTGTATATATATGTGTGTATATATATATATATTATTTCACTTTGCATAGCCTTCACGTCTTCCTTTATTTTGCAGCCATATTCAATAATTTCTGTGAGCACCTTGATTATCAATGTTTTGAACTTTGCATCAGATAAGTTGTCCATTTCCTGGTTGCTTAGTTATTTTTCTGGAGTTTTGATCTTGTTCTTTCATTTGGGCCATATTTATTTGTCTTGGCAGACTTGTTATGTAGTAAGGGGTGAAGTCTTAGGTATTTTCTAGAGCAGGGCAACCCACTTCACTGCCTTGTGGCACTGCATGTGGGCAAAGGGTCAGAGAGGGAACAATGCAGTTTGCTTGGCTCTGGCTCAGTTTTCAGTCATTGCCCCTACTTCCTACAAGTGGATTGTGCCCTTTCAGGTGCTGATTCCTGGCTAGGTGGGCTTGTGTATGTTCTAGGACCCTGTGGGCTCCTCCAATGGACTCTCCTATAAGACTGGAAGATTTCCCTGCTGCCCAAATGTCCACAGGTTTTTACATCCAGAGGTTTTGAGGCTTCATTTTCTGGTGCTGGAATCCTGGGTTGCATGGTCTGTTTCACTCCTCAATTGTTCCTCTGGCTTATCTGCACACAAATTTGGGATATTCCTGTCCACGAGCTGTGGTCTCAGCCACTCCAGGTCCACCAGCCACCACCTTGTCATGTGTCCTCATAGCTCCAGCTTGCCATCTCTGCCCCTCCTATCAGTATGGATGAACATTTCTTCTTTAAATTCTTGGTTGTTGGACTTTCATACAGTTCTGTTTTCTTGAAGTTCTGCTTGTTTTTGTTTCTATTTTTTTATTTATTCATTTTTAAAGATTTTATTTATTTTATTTTTAGAGACAGGAGAAGGGAAGGAGAAAGGGAGGGAGAGAAACATCAATGTGTGGTTGCCTCTTTTGCACCCCCTACTGGGGACCTGGCCCACAACCCAGGCATGTGCCCTAACTGGGAATTGAACCAGTGACCCTTTGGTTTGCAGGCTGGCACTCAATCTACTGAGCCACAACACCCAGGGTTTTGTTTAAAAACAAAAAAGCAAATTTTTTGTTTTTAAATTTGTTGTTATCCTTATTTTGGTTGTGTGAGGAAGAGAAGCATATCTACCTATGCCTCCATCTTTGCCGGAATGCTACACTTTCTGTTTTTACTTATCATTTTAGAATGTTATTTCATTTGGGAATTTGTGTCATATAGTTGTAATATATTTTATTTATAGGCAGATGCTGTTGCTCAAAGTTTACTTAACTGAAATTTTTATGTTCTGAATATGCCAAGGAAAGGCCTTTTAAAAAAGTTAATCTTTTGGGACCTAAGTGTCTCTAATATTAAAACAAAGAGTTTGGGCATGGTGGTTTCTAAGATCCCTACAGTTCTAAATTTTAAATTTTAAACTGTATTTAAGTACCCAATATTAGCATATACTCTGAATTAATTTTTTTAGAAATGTTTATTTATTCATCACATCATCAACTATTTAAGTGCCTATGAAGTCAATATGTTGTATAACTTAAACTTACACAATGGTATGTATCAATTAAATCTTAATTTAAGAAAGAAATAAAAAGAATAATGGGCAAAGGAAAAAGAAATCCTAAGCAAAAGCATAATAATGTCATCTGAGTTCACAAATGCTATAAGAAGATTACCACCAGGTTGAAAGCCCAGGCTCTGTTCTGCACCCTGGCTCTTACCTCCTCCCCACTGAACCTGTAATGTGACTTTTGATAAATTTCTTAACAAAATCTTAGTATTCTCACTTAGATGAGAATCTTAGTGGCAATACATTTTGTTTTACAGTGTTGCCTTGAGAATTAAATGAGATGATGTGCACAAGCCCCTCAGTGGAATATTGGCTCATGGGAACTTTTTTTTTAATCAGTATCTGCTATGTATTGAGATGGTGACTGAAAGGTCTGAATGAGGAGGCTTCGGCAGGCTTTGCTGTCCAGGGTGAATAGGGTCCACAGTAGGGGACAAGAAGAAGCAGTTATTCTGGATGAGGCCCCAAAGGAGAAAGTAACTCTTTTAAAAATCATTTGTTAAGTGTCTACTATGTGCTAAAACCTAAAGATAAAAGAGAAGTGAGGTCCCCACTGTCTTGGAGCTTATAGTCAATAACAAAGTAAACATTTCTCTCTCTCTTTCTCTCTCTCAATGTAATTTAGAAGTGATGATAAGCATAAAGGGTATATTGTGTATTGGGATGAGGAAGAGTGATGCTCTGAGTAGAGGAAAATAGATATACGGTATTGGATAAAATTTCACAGAGGGTGTGGCATTTAAGCAGAGGGTAAAACATTAAAGAAGGAAATTAGTTTATGAAATGATAAAGATTACCAAATATACAGGATATCTCTTGAGGAGAAAAATATGGTGCTCTAATAAAAATAGAGTGATTAAATAGCAGTATTGGTATAGAAGGACACAAAGAGTAGAAAAAATGCCCAGTGGAGCAAAATAGAGATCCTAGGGGTAGACTCACATATGTTTGGAACATTTGGTATATGACCGAGGAAGCACTGCATATCAATGGAGAAGAAGGGCTGTTCAGTAAATGGAGCTGAAAATAACATGGTAATCCATGTGGAAAACAGGTGAAATTGGATGTGTACTTCATGCCAGAAACCAAGATAAACTTTGGATGTATTAATGTCACGACAAAAAAATGAGAACGTTGGTTTATTCAAAAATAAACTAAAGTGGAAAGAGAAGTTACAATTGTTGATGTTCAAAGAACATGCATCTGAGATTATTGTCAAATATATATAAAGAACACCGGCTATTAATAAGGTAAGCCAAAATAACCCATAGGGAAAAAATGGGCAACAGACATGAATAGACACTTCTTAAGAAAGGGAACACATATGGTAGAAAAACTTATGAAGAAATATTGAACATCAGTTTTGATGAGGGAAATATAGACTGAGGCTACAATTACATATTTATATCTATTCAGTTGACAAAAATTAAAAAGGCTGATAATACTAATTATTAGAAATGATACATCTCCACATTTTATAATAACTTCAGATAGCAATTTGGCATTATCTTTCGAATCTGAACATTTGTGTATGACCTATTACTCTTAGTCATATGGGTCACTCAAGAAAATGTCTTCCACATACATACATATTTCATTGTACTACTGTTCATAAAAATAAAAGCTGAAAATAAGCCATACACCCATCAATGGAAAAACTGATGAATGAATAGTGGTATATCAATATATAAGGGACTAGTATATAGTAGTCAAAATGAATGAACTGTACCAATGTGATAGAATCTTGATGATACAATAGTAAATTAAGTATAAAAGTTATGTGATACAGTTTGAAAAGCTAAAATCAATTAAAATTTGCAAATATACATTTTAAGGATGTATCTAGATGCAACAAAATTTTTATAAAGCAAGTGAGGTTAATTATGAATATGGGGTTTATTTGATCCTTTTTGTGGAGAGAGAAGGAACATGGGGTGGGATGAATATTTTATGTGAATGTGGATCATTACTAGGGTTCTAGAGTTGTTTTGATGTGCATTTGATGTGTTTATTACATCTTATATATGACTAAACGAATGAATAAGAGCTACTGAATGGCCTTAAAAGTTGGGAAGCCACTGAATGGGTTTAAAAGAGCAGATATGATCACATTTGTGTTATGGAAAGATCACTATGGATTTAGTGAGCAGAATGGATTGCAGAAGAGCCAGTCTCTTCAGGAGGATGAGTAGGAAGCTGTGGCAGCATTCCATGAATTCTGTTCAGGAAATGATGCCTGCTTAAAGCAGAGTGGCAGTAAGGTATGAAGGAAATGGGTGAAATGTAGAAGTATATGAGATGTGGGGACAGGAGAGCTAGATGCTTGACTGGCTCTGATGGTTGTAGGAGATAAAAATGTCAACGAGAAGTCTTGAGTTTCTTATAGGACATTATTTGATTCAATTTCTTGAAAGAGAAGAGAATATAGGAGGAGATAATTTGAGCATAGACATTGAGTTTATTTCAGACATGTTGAGTTTGAGACACCTGTTAAGCAACTGAATGGAATTGTTTCATAGGAAGTTGGGTATGTTAATTAAACTCTAAATATAAAACTTAAAAATCATCAACTTTTATGGACTTTTCTTTCTAAAATGGATTATATTATTCTTTATTAAATGGAGTATATGGAATATAATTGAATCTTTGTTAACAAGTCAGCATTACCATTTTATACATTAATTATTGAATGATGCTATAAAAATGCTATATGGGAGCATATAGACTTATTTCAATCTTAGAGACTCAAGTGCTACAAGCACTGGGAAAATTTGAGGTTGTTTGGGCAGTTTTGCATGGTCACTGTGAAATATCAGGTCTTACTCCTGGCTTCCTCACTAAAGGGCCTCTGTCCTCAGGTAAGTAATTAACCTCTCTGGGCCTCAGTTACCATGTGCAAAATATAATGAATATGAATCATGGTTTTAAGAAGAACTTATGCTAGTCTCCAAAGGAAGGATTATATGTTTGTAGCTATTTTTAAAATGAAACAATAAAAAGTAAAATAAAATGAAACTATGGAGAGCGAGCCATTTAAGTTAGGCATGAACTTGTGGTCCATCCATAGACAATGTGTAATCTGATGCAGGCACTGGTGACATTGAGGTGACACCATGGGAAGGGGTCTGCTTAAGGAGCTTCGGAAGGGCCTTCTCATCGTCACAGGGTACAGATGGGATATAAAGTTACCATGTTTAAGAAGAGAAGGAAACCACCTTTCTTTACCTGATCCTGAATCTTAAATGTATTGTACATACTTAAGAAATAAAACTAAACTGTCATTGAAAAAAGTGGGAAATAATAAGAAATTGCTGCTTATATGTAAACAAAGATAAGTAGATAAGTACATTAACCAATAATTTTAACAATGATTGTGTTATTGACTAATCTAATAAGTTACAAATGTTAACTTAGTTAATCCCTCCTCCCTTCAAAAATTCTGTGAAGTAAGCGTTCGTCGCCTTCTTTTACATATGAGGAAACTGAAGCAGAGTGAGTTTGGGAAAACAATTTTCTGTTTCTTCTTTAGTCATACACACAAAAAACACTTCTAAGTCCAGACATGTGGGTTTTTCCCACACTAAACAATTCTCTAAGACATCAGCTGGGTGTCCTAAAATTCTGACACCATCCACCTGGACTTAGTAGCATCAGATCCTACAAGTTAAGGACTCAGTCCCAGAAGATTGCCTTCACTTCAGTCACCAGTTGCAAGTACCAGGTTGTCACCTGTACTTCTGACCAGCCACTTATAAATCATGGTTTCAAAGTCCTGGTCTTTGGGCTTACCAGAATATCTCACAAAACTCATGGAAACACTTATTTATTTTTACCAGTTTATTATAAAAATAAAGTAAGAATATAAATGAACAGCCAGATGAAGCAATATGTAGGATGAGGTCCAGTAGGCTCCTAAGTGCAGGAGCTTCTGTTTCCATGGAGGTGGGTGTTCTGCCTTTTTGTTATGTAGATACATTCACCAACCCAGAAGCTCTCTGAACCCTGTACTTTTGGGATTTTTATGGAGGCTTCAACACATAGATACGATCGATCTCCCCAATCCCTCCTACCTTCCTGGAGCTTGGGGGGTGAGGCTGAAAGTTCAGAGCTTCTAATCATGGCTTGGTCTTTCTGATGGAATCCACTAAGAGTTGCCTCATTCTAACAAAAGACATTTCTGTCAACTAGAGAATCCAAGGAATTTAGGAGCTCTGTGTCAGGATCCAAGGTCAAAGACAAGTATTAGAACAAAAGATGCTCTTGAGGGCTCTCTTGGGAAATTTCAAGGGTTATAGCTGCTCTGTGCTAGGAAACTGATTATAGACCAACATATCTATCTTCTGTTACTTCACAGTGAGGTTAAGGGGAAGTGCCAGAATTTTAACAGCCAATAGAATAGGATTTGGTTTTTATACTGTAGGAGTGTAAGTTCAGCAAAGGACTTGGTCATTAATTAGGTGTAACTTTGCATTGGAATTTAATTTCCATGCTTTGATTCAGATACCTATATGGAGTACATATTCTGAAAACTTGTATTGACTATTTTGTCTTCACTCTCAGAGACAGATCTCCCTGGTTAATAGGTAGCCACTTCAGCCAAGAAAATAATTCCTAGCGTTCATATCTTGCATAAAATAGTATTAATTTATCTAGCATTTAAAGTTTCTATAAAGTTACTCTTATCCACTTGTGTTCCCTAAGATTCTCCCATGGTCCATGGGGTAAATCAAGAAAGTGAGGGGAACTGTTGACTGGTTACCTCAATTTGATACCTATATGTTTCCCTCTGTTCTGCCTGGGAAACTGACTGGTGTGTCCTTATAAATCTAGGGACCTAGGTAGCCTTGCTCTCTTGGATTTTTGACAATGGGCTACTGTACCAGCCCCTTCTTTTGTTTCTTTCTAAATAATTTCCTTATAAAATTAATACCTAGCATCACACTCATTTATTAAGCAGTAAATGTTTGTTGATTTTGTTTGACTAATTTTTGGTGACTCAGGTGAAAATTCCATTGTACAGATATGACAGGAAACTAGAAACTGATTAATTAGGGTGTTAAAACTATTTTTTTTCTTTTTAAATATAAGGCTTCACCTTTTGGAGGCAGGTAGAAGAGTATGATTGATTAAAATGCATTGTCAGTATTGGAATTGCCCTGAATAAATTATGAGGACTGCTAGGATTTTCAAATGATAATATTTACAGACATATAAAAAGTGGGACATACAGACATAGTCAACTTGGATTAAGGGCAGAAATTTCTCAGATAATTTTTAATAAAGTTTATAAATAGTGTTCAAATATTAATGGGCCTTATAAAACTTTAACCCTTGATATTTGCTTTGTTCTTTAATAATTTTATTCATAATTTACTCTGATCTTTTTGCTGTTCCATATAGATAGATCAATGTCAGAAATAAAAATATATTATAATATTGAAAAATTACTAGGTTTACTGTGCTGTGTGCTTTATATGCATAATTTCCATTAATTTTCAAAGTAGCATGGAGGGTAGGTACTATTATTATCCTCATTTACATATAAGAAACTGAGACCTAGAAAAGTTAATTAAGTTTCTCAAGGTCATGAAAGTGGTAAGAGGGAACAAAGGACTCACAGCCTTTTTGGTCACACTTTTGAGCGCAGATTTTGAACCACTGTGTTATGTGTGTCCCTGACCTGGGCGTGCCTAGACTCTTTAGGCAGAGTAATCATAATATTTATGCACTATTTATAAAATATTTATACAAATAGGGATGTTTTTGGAGGACAAAAAGAACAGGCCATTGACCTTGTATAAAAACATATCTTATTATAACTCAGAAGAAAAGTATTCTGTAGGCTCACCATCCCTCATTTCAGACTTTAGCAATTTTGCATTTATTGAGTCTCTACAGTAGTCTAGTTAATTTAGGTTGTCATTTTTCTCAGCAGTTTCCTTTGGGGCCAAGCCTCTGAAGGCTTAGAAAGAATAGCTAAAATTCATAAAAAGTATATGCACTATTTTTTCAGAACAATTGACTTATTTTTTTAAAAAATTTAATAAAGGATTGGGGTAGGTACTATGAAATGTACAGAATTTAATCAAATAGAATATATGTTTTTGAGAATCATATAGTGTAGTGGTGGTTGCTATCAGAGACATACTAAATAAACTAATGTGAGCAGCCTTTAAGTATATGAAGTATATTGTGTAGTCATGCAAAAAAATTGGAAGGGAGTAGATATCAGAAAAAAAGAGAAAGCTATAGTCTTTCCCAAAATAAGTTTATAAGAGTTGAATGAATTGATTGGTTGGAGCAGGATAAATAAACATTAAGGGGAATTCTAGATTTTGGGTTGAAAGTTAGGATAAAGACAGTTTTTAAATGGTTTTGATTGCCAGGGAAAGGATTTTTTAACTTTGTTCTCTAGGAAATGGGGAACCATTGAAGGTTTCTGGAAAAGGGAAAATCAACAGGAGAAGGAGGATGCCATGACGTTTAACATATATGCAAGACAATTGCACAAAGACATTTTATCTTTGTTTAAATAAAGGCTCAGACAGTAAAGTTTAATCCAGTAATTAAAACCACTTGAATTAGATGGTAATTAAATGGAATAGTAAGTCATTTAAAATGATTCACTTGGCAAATTAATTGGTAGGGACAAGGAAGATTGTTTTAAAAAGTAATTATTGTTAAATAAGCAGAGACAGTTCATGAACGAACATTTGAGTTCTTATTTGTGTCAGAACTGAGGCTAGAAAGATAAAGAAGACATGTTCCTGTTTTCGAGTTTAGAAAGGCAGAAATGAATTCAGAATTATATGAATTAATTGTCAGAGAGAGAATATATGAAATATAGAGAAAAATTCAGTAATATCATATCTGTCTTTTGAAGACAAAATCTAATTTTTGGTTGCATAAAGACTGGAGTTGATTGAGTAAAGAACTGGGCATAAAACTATTTACCAAATAGTTTACTTATGAAGTGGAGATTGGCAAGTTTGATCTCTACCCACTGGAAATCATTGTCATTAAAGCGCTATGTTATAGCAGAGACAGCTAACTAAGGTTGAACTTTTATCAGTTTGGCTCACGTTTGTCCTTAACATCTATAACAGCGTCTGCCTCATATTGGGTGCTCAGTTAATAATTGTTGAATGAATGAAGGATGACTATATGATCAGCTTTGCACTTTTCAAAAGTTTTCGTGATTATAGAGTATTCAGTTTAGATCAATGATTAGGAAACTTGAAATTATCATGGCAGTGTTTTTGTTGCTGCTGGTGGTGTATATATGCATCCTTTGTCCTTTATTATTCCATGTAATTTTATCATCAGCCCAAATTGGCAGATTTATAGCCAAGGTACTATCTTTTCTCCTCCAGAATCTGCCTCGTGTTGCATTTTATGTACTGCCTGTGTGATGCAGAGGCATACGAGATCACAATATATTGACATGTGGTAGTGCTATCATTGAGTAGAGCTCTTGATGGAGCAGGCATATCATGCAGGAGATGGAGAATGAATCAACATGTAGAGGACAGAGAGGAATATTTATGAAAGTTAGATTGAGGATTTTTGTAAAGGATGTAGGTATGTGGTATACTTAATCTGTAGAACAAAGGGAAATGGAGGTGATGGAAAATGAATATGAGAAAGTAGTACTGGAAAGTTTTAAAGATGAAAAATCATAAAGGAAAATTACTAAGAATAGGGTGATGTCATGTAGAACAGGGCCCATAGTTAATAAGCAAGGCTCTATGTAAATATAGTGTGGGGAATGACTGAGGATAGTAGCCTGTTAAGAATTATTATTTTTAAATACAGTTTATTGAGGTATAATAGAATGCTTCAATTTAAGTATAAAGTTTGATGAGTTTTGACAAATGAATCCCAGGGTTCAACCCCAGAGTGATGATCCCCCTAAAATGTTCCCTCATACCCCTGTCCAGTCAGTTTCTTCAGTCTGGCCCTAGACAACCACTGATCTGGTTTTTGTGACTATTGGTTAGTTTTGCCAATGATAGGAAATCTGGTGAATGGAAATGCACACTCATAACTCTTGTATGTCTGGCTACTTTTGCTCACTCTAAGGGCTTTAATACTAATCCCTGGTGTTCAGTGTATCAGTGGTTTTATTGCTGAGAAATATTCTATTTTATGTGTATATTACGAGTTGTTTATCCATTCTCCTGTTGCTGGGCATTTGGATTCTTTCCATGGCTGATGTGAATAAAGCTGCTACATTTTTACGTCAGTTTTTGTGTGGATATATGCTTTCACAACTCTTGGGTAAATATCAAGGAGTCATAGTGCTGAGTCATATACTGAGTGTATTTTAATTTTGTAAGATACTGCCAGTCTGTTTTCCCAACTTGTTAAGCTATTTGGTATTCCATCGGCGAAGCAGGAGAGCTCTAGTTACTTTACATCCTGGCCAAAACTCCATAGGCAGTTTTTTCAGTTTTAGGCATTTTAGTGAGTTTGTAATATCTCATTGTGGTTTTAATTTCCATGTCTTGGTAATTACTGATATTGAGCATCTTATTTCTTTTTGCCCAGCCTTCTTTTATAAACATATTGTATATTATTTTTATGCCTATTTTATAATTGGTTTATTTGTGGTTTGCTTTTTACATTTTTAAAAATGATATGTTTCAAAGAGAAGTTTTTAATTTTAATGAAGTATCATTTTTCCCCTTTATTGTTATTTTGGTGTCCTATTTAAGACATCTTTGCCTCTGCCAAAGCCATGAAGAATTTTTTTTTTTAGGTGTTTGGTTTTAGCTTTTAAGATTTTAAGACTTTTGTATATGTTATAAGGAGAGTCACGTTTATTATTTTTTCAAAATAAAACCCCAGCTGTCCAGAAACATTTATTTCTTGTGAATAAAAAAGGCATGGACTTTAGAAATAAGAATGTTTTCATGTAATATTTCTTAGTATGTACCTATACATTTTTCTATTGCTTATATGAATGATTTAGTTACAAAAATTTGAGTGTATTTTCTAGAACTTATTGTATATTATATATAATTGATGTAAAATTGATGAAAAGTATCCAAATATTATTAACCAAGTCTTCTTTAGACATTTTGACCTAAAGGCAAATGAAAATATGATTTTTTATATTTGAAAAAATAATATGGAGTGGTGAGCACACAATACAGTGTACAGATGATGTGTTGTGGAATTGTGCACATGAAACCTGTATAATTTTATTAATCAGTGTAAACCCAATAAATTCAATAAAAAGAAAGAAAAATACTACTTATTTTATAATAAAATTTATAATATTTATTATAGAAAAGTTTAAAATATAAATAAAAATAAAGGAGGAAAATAACCTGGAATTTCACCCACAAATTGGCATCATACTAAAATAAAATTTAATATTTTAATTTTCAGTTACTATAGCACGAGCTTTTTTGTCCTGCATGAGATATTCTTTCAAAACATGGCTTTAAAGGCTGCATAATATTGTCATATATATATACTATAATTTCTATAATTAACTACTTTTCATTAACTTTTATGTAGATTGATTCTAATTTTTTTTACCACTTAATGTTATAAACATTTTAATGACATTATCTTTGAAAATGTTGCTGATTATTTTCTTCAGGTAGATTTTTGGTTACTTGATTTATTTTTAAAAGCCATTCATAGTTTTAAAAGTCTCTTGATCAATATTTCTAATGACTTCCTGAAACACATGTAAATCTTCGCATCTTATCATTATTGTAAATGAGAATATTTATTCACCGTAATATTTTGTAATTTAATTAAAATGTTTGCTAACTAGAGTACTTTCTAATCACAAATTCTCTCTCCTTTTAATTTTCATGGTTTTTACATTTTATTGCATTTGTACTTAAAATTTACCATTAAATACTGAGTAGAAGGGTATGCTGGCCTTATGTCTAGATTTTTGAAATGTGAAGATAAATGGAAGGTTGGTTTAAAGGATGTGATATGTTATACAATGTAGAAAATATGAAGCAGATACAGAATCTAGGTGGTGGTAAAATTCTCTTTCTATACTATCATACATTTAGTGGTACAAGGAAATTCCACAGGTAAAGTAAAATAAATATAAAACTTCCAGCTGCAGCCCCGGCTGGTGTAGCTCAGTGGATTGAGCGTGGGCCTGCAAACTAAAGGATCAAGGTTCGATTCCCAGTCAGGGCACATGCCTGGGTTGCAGGCCAGTTCCCTGCAGGGGACGCATGAGAGGCAACCACACATTGATATTTCTCTCCCTCTCTCCTTCCCTTCCCCTCTAAAGATAAAATAAATTAAAAAATCTTAAAAAAAAAAAAAAAAACCTCCAAAACTTCCAGCTGCAATTGGGAGAAAACTTGTTCAAGACTGAACAGATTCTAAAAACCATACCTTATTTCTTTAGGCAAAAACACTTTTAAAATATTGTTACTATTAAAAATCACTTAAATATAATTTGTGGTTCCTTCTTTGGAAGATTAATTCTTCTTTCAATGTACCATGACACAATCTTTATTTTAAGAAAATATTTTGTCAATGTAAAAAAAAATGAGAAAGGATATAAAAAAGACTGTAAGCCAATCATATATCCTTTATTATAATTACATTTTGATTTATTTTTTATGTTTCTAATAGTGATCCTACATTATTTCATATTATATTCTGCTTTATTTCTCTGCATTTGTATTTTAGACATTTTCCTGCATCATGAAATATTTCTTAAAACAATTTTACTGGCTGTACAATTTTCTAATACATCATCATTTGTTTAAATGTCTCCCTGTGGCTCTTAAAAAGGAGGATAAAAAAATTAAAAATCTTTATTAATTCCCCACTCTAACTGTATACATTATTTACTTTCATGTAGTGTTTTCTCCTTTTTTAATATATGAGTTGTAATCACTTAATTATTAATGTACCTATTTGGGGCATGTCTAATTCTACTCATTATTTATCAAATGAGCTATGAACTGGATTTCTGTAGGTGAAAAATTGTTCTTGAGGAAATTGGCAGGCTGGTAGAATTAGAAGGCTTGTGTGCATCATTATCAACATCTCCACTGTCATTAGAGCTACCACTTAGCATCTACTCTATGCTGAGACCTACACTGGAAGCACCACTTTGTCCTCAGACATCTCTGTGGAGAAGTTAAGAGAGAATTATTCTGACAGCATGTTATGTCCTCATTGTTTTGTTTATCTCTCTTAAATACAAACTACTCCAGTTAGTTTCCACCACAACTGCACCAAAAACACATTTATGAAGACCACTTACCTCCTCCATCTTGCTAAATCCGGCAGCCAGTTTTCAACTTTTATCTTATTTGACTATGAATAACCTCTGAAATAGTTCATCTTTCAGACATCTTTGTAATACTTTTGTCACTTGTCTTAGAAAATCTCATGCTGTCCTGATTTTCTACCCCATTGACTGACTGCTCCTTCTCAGCATCCTTGGCAGGGCTCTCTTTTCAACTCTTAATGTTCCGGTTGCCCAGGAAATGGAATTAGATGGATCTGTTCTTTATCTATGCTCACTGTTTTGGTGATCTCATCCAATCTGATCTCATTGCTTTATATGGCATCTTATAATTTTACAACTCCCAAATTTATATGTTCACCTCACACCTTTTTCCTAATGTTTAGACATTTATGACCAAGGCTCACTTGACATATTCTTTTGAAGTCTAAGAGACATCTCAAACTCATTGTGTTCAAAAGAACTTTTAATATTCTACTCAAAGCTTCCCTACCTGTAGTCTTCTCTACCTCACTTTTTAGCCACACCTGCAGTTCAGTTTTTAAGCCAAAATGCTTAGTCATTCTTAACTTTTACTCTTTCTCGCATATTCCATGTGAGCAGGTCCTGTTTATTATTTGCTTAAAATATATTCACAATTCAGGCTTCTCCCCAAGATACTTGTCTCCCCACTCTACTTTTGCCCACCTATAATCTATTCTCTACAGATCAGTAAAACTAATTTAAAAACAACAACAACAACAACAACTCATTTTAGATAATGTCATTTACCTGTTCACCATTCTGTTGGCTCCCTGTCACTTGGAGTCAGAGTTAAAATCCTTAAATGCTCTAACCAAGTTCTATACCATCTGTGTTGATGTTACCACTGAGTTCAAATCTTGTTAATTTCCCCTTGCTCATGTCATTACATTCATACAGATTTTTTTTTTTTTTGCTATTCTTTGAATATTCCAGGTATCCTTCCATTTCACAGCCTTTGCTGTTGGTTTTCTTTTCTTTTTTATATATTTTATTGATTATGCTATTACAGTTGTCCCATTTCTCCCCCATCATTCCCCTCCACCCTGCACACCCCCTCCCACCCACATTCCCCCCCGCTTTACTTCATGTCCATGTGTCATAAGTTCTTTAGCTTCTACATTTCCCACACTATTCTTGCCCTCCCCCTGTCTATTTTCTACCTACCATCTATGCTACTTATTCTCTGTACCTTTTCCCCCTCTCTCCTCCTCTCACTCCCCTGTTGCTAACCCTCCACGTGATCTCCATTTCAGTGTTTCTGCTCCTGTTCTAGCTGTTGGCTTAGTTTGCTTTTGTTTTAGGTGTGGTTGTTAACATCTGTGAGTTTGCTGTCTTTCTACTCTCCTATTTTTATCTTCTTTTTCTTAGATAAGTCCCTTTAACATTTCATATAATAAGGGCTTGGAGATGATGAACTCCTTTAACTTGACCTTATCTGAGAAGCACTTTATCTGTCCTTCCATTCTAAATGACAGCTTCGCTGGATAGAGCAATCTTGGATTTAGGTCCTTGACTTTCATGACTTGGAATACTTCCTTCCAGCCCCTTCTTGCCTGTAAGGTCTCTTTTGATTTATCACCTGACAGTCTGATGGGAACTCCTTTGTAGGTGACTGTGCCCTTATCCATTGCTGCTTCTAGAATTCTCTCCTTCACTGTAATCTTGGCTAATGTAATGATGATGTGCCTTGGTGTGTTCCTCCTTGGGTCCAACTTCTTTGGGACTCTCTGAGCTTCCTGGACTTCCTGGAAGTCTATTTCCTTTGCCAGATTGGGGAAGTCCTCCTTTATTATTTGTTCAAATAAGTTTTCCACTTGTTGCTCTTCCTCTTCTGGTACCCCTATAATTTGGATGTTGGGATGTTTAAAGATGTCCTGGAGGTTGCTCAGCCCTTCCTCATTTTTTTTTTTTTTTTGAATCCTTGTTTCTTCATTCTTTTCTGTTTGGTTGATTCTTCCTTCTGGTCCACTCCATTGATTTGAGTCCTAGTTTTCCTGCCATCACTATAGGTTCCCTGTGCGTTTTCCTTCATTTCACTTATTGTAGCTTTCATTTGTTCATGTAATTTGCAACTGAAATCAACCAATTCTGTGGGCATCCTGATAACCAGTGATTTGAACTGTGCATGTGATAGGTTGGCTAGCTCTTGGTTTCTTAGATGAATTGGCTCTGGGGCTTTGATCTGTTCTCCTGTTTGAGCCATTTTTGATTTGTTTTTTTTGTTTGTTTGTTTTTTGGGGGTTTTTTTTTTTTTTTTGGTCTTGTAGTGCCTGTTACATAGTGAGGGGTGGAGCCTTAGGTGTTCACCAGGGCAGGGCAGCCCAGTTGCTGGGTCGTGACACTGTATGTGGGGACAGGGTCACAGAGGGAACAATGGCGTTTGCTCTGATCTCTCTCGGATTCCAGTCCCCTTCACCACTTTCCCCAAGCCAATTGGGCCCTTCTGGTGCTGATTTCTGTGTGGGTGGGCTTGTGTATGTTCTAGGACTCTGTGGGGCTCTCCAACAAACTCTCCTGTGAGGCTGGAAATCTGGCCCAGCACCTCAACTCCCACAGGTGTTTTCAATTAGTGCTTTGAGGCTTTATTTCCTGCGCTGGGGCCCTGGGTTGCGCAGTGTGTCTCGCTGCCTGTTTTCGCCTGGCTTATCTGCGTGTGAATGTGTGACCACGGTCAGCCACCCACCTTGTGCGCCTCGCTTGGTCTGCTAGTTGCCTCCCTGAGCCTGGTAACTGCCGCCTGCATGTCCGAGACCATCAGCCACTGCTTTCTCCTGCCGAGATCCCTCTCTGCCCGCCGCCGACTCCACCCCTCTTACTGGTCTAGGTGAATGGTTGTTGGACTTCCATACAATTCAGTTTTCTATCTGTTCTGTTGTTTTTTGGGTTCTAAATTTTTGTTGTCCTTAATTTTGGTTGCGCCAGGAGGCACAGTGTGTCCACCTACGCCTCCATCTTGGCCGGAAGTCGCACTTGGTTTTCTTTTGTCTATAATGTTCTTTTTCCAGTTTTCTTTCTGTGTTGTATATATTTCCTCTCCTCTTTCAGTCATTTCCTCAAATATAAGTGACAGAGGGTGGTCTCCATGGGTATAGTATTTGAAAATGTGAATTTTTCCTTATTACTGCACTCCCTATCCTTTCTCTTTGCTTTTCCCAACTTCACTTTTTACCACCTATTTTATTTGTTTAAATTATTTTCTTTTGTTTTCTCCTTTTCTGCCTGACAACAATAATGTCAGTCTACTTAGTTTACTGCGATATCTCCTGTGCCTAGGAGAACCTCAAATATCAGATGCATGAAAGAAGGAATACTGAGTGATTACTTGCTAATGCTATCATGATGGGCAGATTTATAGAAAAAAATAAATTTTTATTTCTAAGGTAATTTACAACTAAAGAGAAATATCTCAAGACTCTAACTGGAAATCCATATAAAACATAAAAACAGGGTATAAACATGATCAATATGTAAAGAAAGCATGAAATTTTCAAATATAGGTTTTCCAGCAGCTGAAAACATCAAAGATTTTTATGTAACTTAAAATATTAATAAGAATGTGTGCATTATTTTATATGCTAATATTTTCATATTAGATACAAATTGGTTGAATATTTCATAACCACTATATTTGGTTGAAAGTGTTTGCAAAAATTTCATGTCCTTCCGAAACCTCAGACTGTGACCTTATTTGGATATAGCATCTTTGCAGATGTAATCAGTTAAGGTGAGGTCACTGAATGAGGTGGACCCTAAATGAAATGACTGATGTTTTTATAAGAGAAGGAGTGGACAAAGAGACTCACAGGAAGAAGAAGACCATGTGAAAATGAAGACATGGGTTGCAGTTTTGCTGCTACAAGTCAAAGTTTGCCTTCCAGAGCTAGAAGAAGCCAGGTTCTAGGTTCTTTTCTAGCACTTTCGAAGGGGTCATGACCCTGCTGAAGTTGACTTTGGGCTTCTAGACTTCTGAACTTTGAGAAAATAAATTTCTGTTGTTTTAAGACACTAAATTTGTGGTGGTTTATTATGGTAGCCTTAGGAAACAAATATAAACACTGTCATTATTTTTTTTTAATAATCCATGGTCATAAAAGTATAGGATGAGTGAAGACATAGCTTGTCCCAAATCACAAAATAATTTGTCAGAATACTCGTGGTGACATTAAGAAGTCTTAATCCCTGGTTCAGAATGCTACCGCAAAGACACTTCTCCATCTTTTCAATTTTAGTATCAGGATAAAATTTTTTTAAAAAATTATTGTTCTATGAAGATGTGAATATATATTTTAGAAAGTAACTTATACTAGAATAAACTTATGAAATATTGATAACATGTAAACTTTTACCAGTTAGATAAACAGGCTGTTGCAATGATGGTTATATTTTATAATTCAGAGTTCTTCTTGTGACAAAAGGAGCTACAAATGAATTGGAAGTCATGTTATAATATATTTTTTACAACTCTTTATAGTAGGTACATAGAGTAAAATAGATTATTACTCAGGATAATCTATGAAGAGGCCTAATTGATAAAATTCATATTATATAACATTTTAGAATTGGTACTTATATGACAAAAAGCAAATGAAAGGAATGTTGAACAGATAGTCATATAGTTTTCTAGTTGGTAACAATGTTAGAAATAATGTAGTATATTTTCAAGTGTTCAGAATTCTTATTACATAAAATACATTTCTCAAATAAAATCTCATAAATAGAATTTGTCAATCCATAAAACATAGATCTTATGTGTAATGGAGGAATTAGTGGCCCATAGCCTATCTTTTTTTTTTCTGAAGAGCACCGGAACTCTAAGGAGCATGTTATCAATTATCAAGGTTAGACAAATAGTAGAGGCCAAACTGAACCTTTCGAGAGCCTTGAGGATTCTGACCTAGAACCCTATTTAGAAATCACAGTGACCATGAAAGGGCCTGTCCAATTAGCAGCCCTGCTTCTGACCCCATGAGTTCTGTAATGTATCTTTCCGAAATGCATCACTGTCATGTCTGTGATACCTAATGCCATTAAAAGTTACTAATTTTACCCAGAATTACCTCAACCCATTTATTAACACATTATTTTTGTTGTACTTTGATATATTTTATAGATCAGTTACTAGTAAGTCACTTCAGATTTTTGCAATCCCAAGCTGAAAGTAACCCTTTTTCCTTTCAATTAACATAGTACCTTATCTAAACATTTTCCGTTGTGATTTTTTTTTTATTTTTAGGCTACCATGTGTATTTTTTGTTGTTATTGTTCTTACTAAGAGCACTGTGTATTCAGGAGTTAAGATCTATCTGTGCATCAGGGAACCATCTACCAGAGTGTCTTTCATAAATCAGGTACAAAGCCAACATGAATGAAAAAACTTTGATCTGGTTTGGATATTCTTTCTTACTTTTACTTTATAGTGGTTTTTTGAAGATCTTTAAGTTGTCTATGCTAGTCATATGTCCACCAAGTGCAGTGAAATGAGCATGACCATGCTAGACGATCTTGTCTTATAACAACAGAAAATGTCTGGTAGGGTTTGATGACTATTGTGAACATTGCATGCCCTCAGTAAATGTTTGTTGAATGAACATTTGTAATAGGTCTGCATCTCAAAGCTGAAGAACAATTTGTTTTTTACCAATGATTTATAGACTTTTACTTGGACTAGTTCATGAAATTACCTTGATGTTGTGCTTTTTTCTTGAACTACCTTGCTGCCTTGATGTTCTCCTTCCAATCTGTTCTCCACACTGATGGCAGATGAATGTTCCTGAAACACTACTTTGATGCTGCTGCTTGTCCGCTAAGTGGCCTTCGATAACTCCCAAGTAACAGCAGCTCAAAGCTGTAACTGCTTACTCTGGAACTGGAGGATGCCTGCAGTCTGAACACAGCACAAAATTTTTGGTTTTAGCTTTGAATACTTTACTTAATATTTATATTTAGTGTAGAATGGTTATTACCTTTACTGTAGTGTGAGACAGATCTGTGTTTTAATTTGTCATTTTCTAAAGATATGACTTTGGATAATTCATGTTCACTGTAAGTCTCAGTGTCTTCATCTTGAAAACAGGAATAATGACTACATCCACTTTCTTTTCTTCCTTTAATAACTATCTGTTGAGTGCCTACTCTATGCTAGGTACTTCTCTAGGTACTGGGATACATCAGTAAACACAATGACAGAATTATTGTGGAGCTTGTGTATGAATTGGGAGGATAGACAATATAAAGAATAAATGAATAAATACCCTGTAGACTATGATAGAAGGTGTAAGTACTATAAAAATGTAGGTAAGGGGTATGAAGAATTGGGAAGAGTTAGCAATGAAGTGGAAGGTTGTAAATCAGTCTTGAAACAAGTGAAGTATCCTTCCTGCCTTGCTCTCCAGAAATCATAGAGCTACTAGAAGAATTCAGATTTTTGAGATATAGCTGATTCAAGCTTTCTGTTACTTCTGTACTGTCATAATGTCCTGGGGAACTGGAGTTATGTGCAAGGGAAAAAAGTTGGCTTTGACAGTTTAATCTTCTTAAGTCTATGTAATTTAAAGTGGTCTAGGTGAAAGAGAATGAATATTATTTTTCTTTTGTGATGAGTGAGAAACTTTTGGAATTCTTTATTAGCATATTATACAGTGTGGGGCAAAAGTTGGTTTACAGTTGTGAGTATCCCAAACACAGTTTTTTCTTGTATTATCATTTATTCATTTTTGTATTATTTTTCTTTTTTAAAATATATTTTATTGATTATGCTATTACAGTTGTCCCATTTCTCCCCCGTCATTCCCCTCCACCCTGCACACCCCCTCCCACCCATATTCCCCCCCTTTAGTTCATGTCCATGTGTCATAAGTTCTTTAGCTTCTACATTTCTCACACTATTCTTGCCCTCCCCTGTCTATTTTCTACCCACCATCTATGCTACTTATTCTCTTTACCTTCCCCCTGCCACCTCCCCTGTTGCTAACCTTCCATATGATCTCCATTTCTAAGTTTCTGCTCCTGTTCTAGCTGTTGGCTTAGTTTGCTTTTGTTTTAAGTGTGGTTGTTAACATCTGTGAGTTTGCTGTCTTTTTACTGTCATATTTTTTATCTTCTTTTTCTTAGATAAGTGCCTTTAACATTCCATATAATAAGGGCTTGGTGATGATGATCTCCTTGAACTTGACCTTATCTGAGAAGCACTTTATCTTCCCTTCCATTCTAAATGATAGCTTCCCTGGATAGAGCAATCTTGGATTTAGGTCCTTGCCTTTAATGACTTGGAATACTTCCTTCCAGCCCCTTCTTGCCTGTAAGGTCTCTTTTGATTTATCAGCTGACAGTCTGATGGGAACTCCTTTGTAGGTGACTGTGCCCTTATCCCTTGCTGCTTCTAGAATTCTCTCCTTCATTTTAATCTTGGCTAATGTAATGATGATGTGCCTTGGTGTGTTCCTCCTTGGGTCCAACTTCTTTGGGACTCTCTGAGCTTCCTGGACTTCCTGGAAGTCTATTTCCTTTGCCAGATTG
>PVKU01001875.1:0-157777 GCA_004027475.1 Anoura caudifer | reverse complement strand
CATCCTGATAACCAGTGATTTGAACTGTGCATGTGATAGGTTGGCTAGCTCTTGGTTGCTTAGATGAATTGGCTCTGGGGCTTTGATCTGTTCTCCCATTTGAGCCATTTTTGATTTTTGTTTTGTTTTGTTTTTTTTTTTTTTGGTCTTGTGGCTCCTGTTACATAGTGAGGGGGCGGAGCCTTAGGTGTTCACCAGGGCGGGCAGCCCAGTCCAGAGTTGTGAAGCTGTATGCGGGGGCGGGGTCCGAGAGGGAACAATGGTGCTTGCTCTGCTCTCTCGTATTCCAGTCCCTTCTGCAGCTTCTCCTTCGCCTGGATTATCTGGGCGGGAATGTGGGACCACCTGGTCAGCCAGCACCTTTCGAGTCCTCACTGGGTCTGCACAGTTGCCTCCCCGTGCCAGGGTCTGCGATCCACTGCCTGTGTACCTGGGGTTTGCTAGCTGCTGCCTGCATGCCCGAGATCTGCCAGCCACTGCTGCCTACATGCCCAGGTCCACACCTCCACTTTTTCCTGCTGCGACTCCACCCCTCTTACTGGTCTGGATGAGTGGTTGTTGGACTTCCGTACAGTTCAATTTTCTATTAGTTCTGGTTGTCTTCTTGTTTCTAAATCTTTGTTGTCCTTAATTTTGGTTGTGAGAGGAGACATAGTATGTTCACCTATGCCCCCCTCTTGGCTGGAAGTCCTTATTTTTCATATAAACAGCTGTGAACGTACTTTTGCCCCACTCTGTATACATATCATAATTCGATAGAATAGAAAATATTTTATACCATACTCTGCTTTGCATATGACTCTTTTTGCTGTTTTCTTTATGTTTGTGTATAAATACACAAATTAGGTAGATAAAAAAAGAATTTGAGCAAAGTATTTATTCTGAATCTTAATTTAAGGTAATTTTTGTCTTGACATTATTGTTTTTTTTCCCCTGACTATAACTTTCTTGTGGAATGCCCTGATAATAGGCTAAAATCCAAATTCTTACTATGCCTTTAAGTTTGTGGGCCACTGGTTTTTAACACTGGCTGCATAGCAGATTCACCTGGATGGCTTGAAGACAAATGCTTCTGCTTGAACATCAGGCTCCCCTTTTTCTTCTGATGTAACTGATATCCATTAGGTCCTAGGCATTGGTGCTTTGTAAAATTTCTCAGTTGGTATATGTGCAACCTGTCCTGAGAACCCTTGATTTCTGTGACCTCTTGTTCCAAACCCATCTCCTGTCATTCTTCCCATAATTTATTTTCTCTACACACAGGTCTTCTTTTCATTTCCCCAAATTGAAAGTTATGCTCATCTTTCAATGGGCCCTACATATAAAATGTAGGGCCTTTACATTTTCTGCTTTACTCAAAATACTTTGCCCAAGATTTATTCATTTAATATTTCAGCAAATATTTATTGTTTCACCTCCTCTCCCTACTTTGGATAAAACCACCAAAAAAAAAAAAAAAAAATCCCTTTTAGCCTGGCTGCCTCTCTCTTATCATGAAAAAATTCAACTAAGCATCAGATTCTGACATACCTTCCCTGACTATTTTAGCTAAAATAGCCACTCCTAAACTGTTTTCTGTCTCCTTATCTTATTTTCATTTCACAGTCTTTATTTTATTGTATATGTTCTGGATTTGTTTGATCTATTTATGTGTTACTTTGTTTCCCGCCTCTGGAACATAGGTTCTATGAAGATGAAAGTTTGTTTCATTTAACATTTCACCCTCATTGTCTAGAGTAGTATTGGCTATATTCTGTAGTGTTGGAATATAGCAGGTACCCAGTAAAAATGAATTGATTAAGAAATCAACTGTATAATGTAACGAAACTTGGGCTCTATAGTTCCTAAGCTGAATCTTATTTACTACAATGCTACTGAAGCATAAGCTTTAGGGTTCTAAACAATCATGAACCATTTTCAGTTCTTCTAATCTTTCTAAAAAGTTCCTTTAAAATTAATGTTTCAAGCCTCATAAAACCTGGATGTCTCCTATACCTAAATTTTTATAAGCCAATTAGGAATTAATTTATTAGAATAGTATTTTCATTACTTAAAATGTGTTAGTAAAATAATTCTGCTGTAAAGAATAGGGTGGAATCATTTGAGTTGAATGAATAAAACATTTGAAACCAATAATAAATGTTTGAAGTAATAGCTTATTTTTAAAAAATAAGAGGAGTTCACTTTAACTTTTATTGTAAATATGGGTTTTTCTGTTAATCTGCTGTGTTGAGCTATTTAAAGTAAGCTACATAGTAAATATATTTAATTCCATGTTATTAAGAAATGAATTGCTGCAGAGCAGTTGATGTTAGTGTATTGTTTTAGAACATATTTTTGGTAAAAAATGGATAACATGGACATGTGTGAATTGGCAGTCTTCAATACTTCATTTAAAGTGGTGTAAAAAATAAAAAATAAAATAAAATAAAGTGTAAAATTAGACTTAAAAAGTTTATTGATATGAATATATATTTAATATAAATTAGAGCTTTAGTTTTAATAAAGTAGAGGGAATAGCAGCCTTCACTAAATTAATAAATCATTTATCTTTAAATTCTTTTTAACATTGCTTTTGTCAAGTTGAAGGTATACTTGTTTCTTTGAGAACAAGTGTTATACTTGAGATAAAATCTTAGAGTAATAGGCAGTATTACTTGAATAAGTAATTATTCAAGGCTTTCCATGACTTGCTCTAAATATTTCTTTCCATCTGTTGTTTCTTCAGGGAGAGTGCTGCTGGCTATTCCTCAAAATAAGTGTGATTCCTTCCTGCCTTGTAGATTTGCTCATACTGTTTGTATGCTGAGACTCATTTTGCTACTCAAAGTGTGGTCCTTAAATCAATAGCCTTGCTTCATCTGGGAGCATTTAAAAAAATAAAGAAGTTTAGGCCCCGCCCACCCAAATCAACAGAATCAGAATCTATACATTAACAAGATTACCAGGTTATTCATATGCACATTCAAACTGTAACATTGTTTGGTGATTATTTTCATAACCTACCTATTGAAATCTTCCCTGAATCTCCTAAAGAAATAAGATATCTCAAATCTGTGAATTGTTGTATCTCAAACCTCTGTATTTTTTATAATAGTACCTTTAATTACTATTACTGGTGTACAAGCTTCCTCCTTGAATATACTCTTCATGCCTAAATCATCCTGTAGCTGAATAGATTTCATTGATTTTCCAAAAATGCTGTGTCAGTTATATCTGCTTCCCAGAACATTACAAATGGAATACTGAATTAAATGCATTTGTCTCAGATATCTCTGAGATAAGAAGACAGGTTATTGTCCCTAAACTTCCTAAGTTATTGCCTAATCACTGGCATTGCTACTCCTCAGAGTCAAAAACTTTCTGTCTTCTCTCCATAACAAAGTCATTAATGAGGAAACCAAATGCTGAGGAGGTTTCCTACATTTACCTTTGGGCTGAGACCCAACAGAGTATGCTTGAATCATTATCTGTACTTCCAGGGCAGCAGCTTCGGTATAAATTATTGTGTTGCCTTCTTGCTTTGCATGACCTTTGGCAAGTATCTTTGCTTTCTAAATATTATTTTTCCCATGTATTGAATAGGAATAATCCCAATACAGTAATACACTAATTTACTTCATAAGGTTATTATTAGAATTAAATTATATCTGTAGAAAAAATTGCATTGAAATCAGAATATAATAAACACTCTGAAATGACTACTATTGACATTGTTATTACTTGATTTTATTTATTTTTATTTTTTATAGTAGATAGTAGACATTTTTATTAGTTGTGAAATGAATAATTACTTTGTTATTTTAAATGTAGATTACCTTAGTGTAACTATTTGAGAAAAGTTCATGCAAAATTTTAAAAAATTAATGGATGGAACTGGAAAGCATCATGCTAAGTGAAATGAGCCAGGCAGTGAAAGACAAATACCATATGATCTCACCTTTAACAGGAACCTAATCAACAAAACAAACAAACAAACAAAATATAACCAAAGACACTGAAATAGAGAATAGTCTGACAGTGACCAGAGGGGAAAGGGGAGGGACTTTCAGGGGAAAAGGGGAAGGGTTTTTAGGAACGAGTATAAAGGGCACATGGACAAAAACTATGGGGCGGGCGGTGGAAATGGGAGGGAGGTGGGGAGGGCTGGGGGGGTGGGCTGGATGGGACTAAAAGAAAACTGTACTTGAACAATTAAAATAAAAAAAATAAAAGAAATACAAAAATTAAATTATTTAATTTATATTTATCTTAATGAATAACCCCACATCAATGGTTTTGAACTTTAAATATCAATAGTTTCATGAATCTGGTCAGTAATTTAGCTAGCCACACTTACTTAAATAATATGCCAGGTTGCTGCGAGACAAGGATCAAAAATTAATGTGGCAGAAGGCTCTTTGCTTTTGAACAGATCAATATCTGTAAGTGAACCAGAGGCACTTATAACTAAATATCCAGGAATGAATTAAAAATAGATTCACTGTTGTTTGATGGAGTTAGGGATCTGAGATTTATGGTCTCTGGCAAAGCTTAGTGACCTGAATATATATCCTTCTTCTACTAACCTGTCTTTCTGTAATGCTTGTGAATTACAAAATGTACTGATATTCCTGGATACTTAAAAGGATATTGAAAATTTGTGCTCTTTGATCAGTAATAGTTTTGAAAGCACTAATACAAAACAATCATTCTTTAGTAGAATTTTTGTACATAAAATCATAGGTATAGAAGTTTTATTTGTCCATATGATTATAGACATTCTTCAATATCATTAAAGTTATAATGGAGCTGGAAAAAAAAAACCTGGAAAAGCAATTTCAGAATCTAAAATGAGGCTGATCTACTTCTGGAGAAAAGACTAAAAAAAATTAAAGTTTTAAATCTGGTCAAAAGTCTATGAAAATTGAATGAACTATAGGTCATATTCTCCCCCAGATCCCAGATTATCATTTACTAATTCAGCTGATAGAGATTCCTGAAGCTCTGTTTTATGTAAGACATTATGCCTTGTGCTGGGATATGAGTGAGCCAGAACATACAGCCAATATAAATAGAAATGCATGTTGATTAACAATTGTGATAAATGCTCCCAATCCAAAATGATATGACAAGGTGTAAATGGATGACTTGATCTTATCTTTGTCAAGGCCCTGGGGCAAGGAGGAGCCAGCAGATTTGAGAGAATGAGAGGATGCTGATATTGTTGGAGGACAGAGACCAAGGAAGCTAGTGGTGTGGTCAAATCATTCTAGGTTATATTGAGGTTTGCTTCTAATTCTAAAAGCAGCGGGGCACCATTGAAGGATTTTAAATAGGGAAACTGTAGGTCATAACTAACTGCTGTGTGAACAAATAGATTAGAAAACCAGAAAATCGAGTGGGAAGGAAATGTATTGGGAAATTGTTGCAGTAGCTTGGAAGAAGACATAATGGTAGCTTGAACCAGTTTAGTGGCAGTAGAATAGATGGCTTCGAGAAAGTACATTTCAGGAGTAGCTTAGTCATAGCTTAAGAGGTGGTTGGGAATTGTTTGGGATGAGTGAGAGGTAGTTGTTCAAGATGATTCCAGGTGTTCTGCTTGAGTTATCATGTGAGTGATAGTGATCTCTGCTAAGAAAAGGAGCTCAGTCTTAGATGATGTTGCATTTGAGGTGCCCTTGAGAGATTCACATATGACTGTTGAGTAGGCAGTTGGATAGATGTTTCTGAAGCCTAGAGAACTAAGAGGCAGCTTTAAAATTTGAAAATGACCATTTTAAGGCAAATGAAAGGAGAGAGAGATACTTGAGAAACCTTTCTTGGATGGGAGTAGTAAATAGAAGTAGGCTTCCAAAGCTTTTAGATGCATAGTGGTTTGGAAGCTCTGTTTCTCAGAGCTCCAAGGCATCGGGACGATGCTCTGAATGTGCTGTGTACTGAGAAGGTGTCTGGGCACAGGAAGCCAGGCCCCAAACCTCCATTTCTGAGAAAGGGGCCCTGCTTTTATCTACTGCGTACATCACAATTTCAAATATATTTTACTTTTAAAAGAAATAATTTTTAATTAAAAAAATTACATCCATGGGTGGAAACTCTCGGAAACATTATTAGAGAGTGGCGAGGGATCTCATTTCACATTCTGAACATGTGAGGAGGAAGTCATGAAGGGCAATGACTCATCTCCCCAATTATTTCTTTAGAGAATAAATATTGGCATAGAAGAACTGTTGGGTCTAATGCAAAATTATTTTTTACTCTTGTGATATTTTTGAAAGATAAACTTTAGAAACAATTCAGTTTATAGTTTCATATTGTGAGTTTTGCCTTGTCACCTGAGATCAGCTACGCACTGAACTGGATTATCTCCTTTCAGCATGGAGATTTTTTGTAGTTGCATGGAATACAGACCAGTGGTCCACATTCCATATTCCTTGCCTTACAAAGAATAGCCTGAGATATATTCTGTTTTGTTACTTTTTACGCAGTCCTATAGTTAATTTATATTTTATCATGCCTTTTATTGTAACATCGTTTGCTGGATTAGTGAGTACTCTTGGCCTTGCTATGCAGGACAAACAACTACCACACATGGAATGCCCACCTACTACAGCAAGTGAAAAGGCATATTTTTCAGTTTTCCGATGTTCTCTCAAGCAGATGCTCAACTCTAACAAATGTGTGCTGGGAGAAATTGATGTTTTTTTCCTCTTACATTTCATTACAATCCACAAGAACAACCACAGTTTTAACATTGATCTTTTTAGGCCAGTGAAACGTTAGAAATCAATGTGACAGGCTCAGAGAGAAGTTATGCTGTGGAATTAAACTATATGATTCATTTGCAAGGATGAAAACGTACTTGGCTCATCTTGGTAAGTAAATACTGCTAAATTTATTGAAATATTGATCTGTTTTCAGTGGAAGTATTAAATGAATTTCAAAATGTGGAGGTTATAAATGTATGCAAAGCATTTTCCACTGTGATAGAAATCCTGGGCCATTTCACTTTACAAGTCTGTAAATAGGTTGCTGATAACTGCAAATTCTGCTGTAAATTGTAATCATCATTTATCACCAAGTGTGTATGTTGAAGTGAGTATTCCTAAGAAAAATGGTGGCTGGGACAGATTAGATTCTGCATAACATCTGTCAGTGTAGACAGCTACTTCATTTTGTAGGTGAGAAGCTTAACCATCTTTAGCAGGTAATCTAGAGCCTATTCTAAAATCCACTCTCTATTTCCTTAAACAAGTGGTGTGAAGAAGCTGTAACTTCTTAGTTGACTTTCATGTCGAATGATCTTAACAACGCATCATGTTTCATTTCATTTTTTAAAGCGAGTTGTGGATTAGCACATAAATGTAACTATGTGTGTACACACACACACACACACACATATATCCCATATAACACTAGTTTTCAGTCTGCCTAGAGAAGGAAAAAAAGTATGTACTCAATAAAAATTTGTGGTATTTTCTATACCAGGGTGCTGGGAATATTTAAAGTACTGGGTATATTTAAGATGTTGAGGAATTTTGTTAGACTTGGAAGAAAAAAAACAAGAAAACTACATTTATTAAATGATTGAAAGGAGAACTATCTACTTGGAAATAATATAGGCCAATATAAGATGTAAAGTTAATTTTTTCAGTAACATAAAAAACAATCTTGATATAGAGAGCAAAATTTGGTATGAACAATGTGTACTGAAATTTACTATATTTTCTTCAGTTTTATTGATTTTTAAAAACAAATACAAATCTTCCTTTAATCTTTATCAACTTTTAGCTTGGATAGAAATTCCACAGTAATCTAATATAGGTTATTATAATAGCTTAGAAAAACATAATTATTTATAGCATTTAAATGTTATCTTCCAAATTAAATAATTTTAAATAAAAATGGTTTTCTGTTTTTTTCTTTTAAAAAAGTATATCAGTAAATTTTATCTAAAAGTTAAGTATTAATCATGGTAATGCTGGTATTTATTTATAAACTCTGTAAGTATTGGAGACTATGGCTTAGGTTATGCATTTAAAATGATGCAGTTTATTCTCCCCACCCTCTTTTCTTCATTAATATTTGAATAGTTTAAGATTATTTGTTAAAGTTGGTCTGTGACCATACAATGAAGTGTTCAATAGATGGTTTATGTTCATAGTAATGAAAGACTCAGGCTTTAAACATTCTCTCAAACTGATTTCCAAATAAAACAAGTTAAATGAGATTTTATTTGCATAATAAAGTAAGAATTTGAGTTTAACTTATTTTGTTGTAACCCTTTATATACTTGGCATTCTATTTTAACACCAATGATGTGTGGCAGGCGGTGTGTTCTAAATGAGATGAACATATTCATCCTGTGCCCTTTGCAGTGTGACGTACAATTTCCAGAAAGGAGTTACCACATACCTTCTTCCTTTTAGAGAAAACATTGTGTTCCTTCCTAAAGGAAAAGGAAGATAATGTGAGAATAAAACAGGTCAATGTTTAATGGTATCACAGAACTGCAATAAATTTTACTGGTTAACTTAAGGAAAGATTTATTATATTTGATTATAGCTCTCATCTTTAATTTTAAAGTTTTATTTTTTACAATAAAATACTTCTTAAAGAAAATCTGTTGAATGCTATTTGTTTTTATTTATAGGAGCTACAGCCTTAAAAGTTTAATGAAATACCTAATTCTTATACTGTGTTATGCTCAGGGATGATTTCCAATAATACAATGCTTTTTCTTTGAGTTTCTGTGCTTAAGATTTATAGGGAATTTGTAATGAAAAAAAAGCCCATGTTTATAGAAATCTTAAATTATTTTTATACTAGACTGCTTAGATTATCAGCAATAGTTAACATATAGAACCCAATCACTGTGTGTACAGTCTTGTCCTAGAAACTTGGATGATTTAGAGACTAGTATAGTAAAGGGTGCTATGCTAATTCCAGAAGACTTTGATATGCTAAAGGCAGCCAGAGAGGTTAACATTCAAGTAGATCTGAAAAGTGAAATTTAGAGAAACAGATTTCTGTTGCCTTTAATGTTACTTAAATCTTATTATTTAGATTACATAAATTTCAATTTTTTTTATTTCCATGAGATATGTCATGGTCTTTTTTTTTTAAGCTAAATGGAGAGTTACCCACTAATCAGTTTTTTCTTTAATCATCTTTATTGAAGTATAATTTGTAAATAATAATGTCTACCAATTTTAAGTGTGCATTATGATGAGTATGTATACAGTTGTGTAATCATTAACACAATCTTCTTCACTTACCCCAGCCCCTGGAAATCACTGATCTGGTTTTTACAACTATAGGTTATTGTGAAACATCACTAATGCTTTTGTTTACTTTTTCTTTCTCTTTGTTTCATTTTGAATAGTTTTCATCACTATAAAGTTCACTGATCTTATATTCTGCAGTATCAAGTCTGTAGGCAATTCTATACTGCTCACTATTTATTTCTATTATTTTATTTTTAAACTCTATAAGGACTTTTTAAATAAATTCATACTTTTTAAATGACTATTCAGGGTCAAATCCTGTCTCTGATTTTTGAACTTGAGGTCTTTCATTTTTAGTATAGAAAAATAATTATATATACCTCATAGGATTAAATACAATTATGTAGGTAAACAATAAACTTTTGATGAGTAATAGTTGTTATTTTTATTATTAGTTTTTATGACTTATTAGATTCCTTCTTAGATAACTAAATATGCTCATTATATCTAGTTCTCACCTGAGAGCATCACTTTCCTAAGAAAAGAACACTTTGCTTCTTGGTTAACTCCTTTTCCCTCCAAAATATGTTCAAAATATGTTCAAAGGTTAATTTCTCTTGAAGTCCTTTTGACACCATCCCCCCAGACTCTCCTCCTCACCCTATGCATACAACTATCTTCTCTACTGGTAACTGAATTGTGTGAAGAATTCCTTTCCTGTTTACTTAGTATTCCTCTTTTATATCAGTTTTTATATTAGCTTTAATTTGTTTATGATTTCCTTTTTTTTAGACATGGAGCTCTGAAGGAATTGGGTTTTCACCTTATTTGTCATATGTGTAGCACCAAGCATAGTACTTGGCATAATAATTACTTTTTATTTTAGCACTTATAATGGATTACATTAGCTTCATGTGTTAATGGCCTTTCTTCTTACCTGTCGCAGCAAACTATTAAATATGAAGAGTTTACCATAATAACTGTTTGGCATCACATAAAAACATATACTGACTGAATGTCTGCAGATGACTTCCAGACCTGTTTGCCTGACGCATTTCCCTGTTTCATTATTTATTAGCAAGCTCTTCAGGAAGCTGGGTTTGGTGATGGCTTGCAGTGCTGAGTTTTTATTGGAAATCTTTGGCTGTATTTAGTTTCCTTGGTGTAAGTTGTTATGTGATCTCAGTGCAATTGTCCAGGTCAGATCACTTTTGTACTTTTGTGGTGGTTCTAAAATTGGCCGTTGGCCAGATTTTTAAGCATTATCTACAAGTAAGGTGACATGGCTAGATAGCATTTTCAATGATGAGGTGCTGAAATACTGAATGGGAACCCCTGGGAGCTAGCTTTCTCTTGCTATTTGATTCTGGCAGGAAGAAGAGAACTGTATCTTTTTAACTTTGCTTCTTTACAAATTGTTACCTTATATTTACTTTTAATAGTAAATAGTTGGCTTCTGAATATCAAATGCTACATACATTAACATGAAAATTGGTTTATTCTGGAATGGTGTCAATTTGATGTTGTAATATCTTCTTTGGACTTCTAAATCAGAGGAAAATTATGCCATATTCAAAAACATATATTGCTTATTAAAACAAAAAGGAAAGATTGTTACTATTCCAAATGAGATGTTTCAGTTTTACTTAGCTATAATATATACTAATCAATAAATACTAAGATTATAAAAATATGTTCCATCATATAATAAATATCAACCTCATATAAATATGAGGATTTAATAATCAGACATTTGAAAATCACTAATATGGAGACATACTCTTGGCATTCCAGTTTGAATTACAGACCTTCACAACTGTAAAGTTGCTTTAGCATGTGTTTTTAACCCCTTCACTCCTAAGGCCTTTTATCTCATGTTTATCCCAATCACTTGTTGTGGGGGGAGTCTCCATCAATCATTGTCAGGCAATAAAGATCAAGGGATAGATAACATTCAAGAACTATAAGGGCTTATTCTGAGTCAGGGTGAGATAGATAGAGTGAAACAAACTCATTTTATGCTTGGACCCTTATTTAAATTGAGGGTATTCTTAGCAAAGCAGGTTTCACAGGGTTTTATGCATTCTTTCTTAGGCCTGATCACCCTGGAAGCTGCTCATTCCAGCACAGGGCTGCACCCACTTCTGGCATTGTTTCAGGCTTAAGTTAGGTGGGGGGAAGTAAGGCAGCCAAGAGATTAGGAGACTTCTTACAGATAGAATGAGGACTCAGGCTATAACAAAACCGAGGGGTGAAGGTTCATCACCCTTTTTCTATAGTCCCCTAAGTCCTTCCCGGATGGCCCCTTCTTGACTGTATCTGTCTTAGGTTGTCCCTCCCTTGAGGAATCTTACCCGTCATTGACTATCCAGCCATCCTCCAGGGGCCAATCAGTATGAAGTGAAGGGGTCAGAGTCTGTGCCCTTGTCAGGAGGATAAGTTTTGTCTCCTTAGTGACTTATGGTCCCATGTCTTTTTACTCAGCCTTAACCATGGGGGGTCACAGCTTCTGAAACCAGGCAGGACAGTTCCCAACAACTTGTGACTAGATTTTCTTATCAGAGTGGAAGACTCAGTGTTCTTTACTAGTATTTAAAAAAGTAAACACCTTCTAATTGTGCAAGTGTCTAAAAAAGAGCACAGCATGTCTGAGGAATTAAGGCCCTATTGGGTTTATCTACATGGATGAAGAGGAAAATTATAAGAAATAACTATAGAAAGTTAGGAAAGAAGCAGCTAACACAGAGTCTTCTAGAGTCTGGTAAAACTTTGGGTTTTATCTGAAGTATTGTGGGAAGCCACTAAAGAATATTAACAATAGAGGAGAGGCATGAGAGGGAAATGATAATTAGATTGACATTGAAAAAGATTGTGGATATTGTTTGGCAACTAGTTTGGAGAGAAATAAAAGGAGAAGCACGAGGACCAATAATTAGTTAGTCTATTGCAGTAATGGAAGGGGAGACAGGAAGGAAGTTTGAACTTAGGAGGAGGAAATGGAGATGGCAAGAAATGTATGGAGTTGATATACATTAATATAGAGAATGAACAAATCTTAATAGTATTAGTAGATTGGACCTGAAAGATAAAAGAGTGGAAGAATCAGGATGAGATTCAGATCTTTGGCCTAAGCAATGTATAAATGCTTTGGTCATTTAAATAAAATTTGATGAGTCTGTGGTGAGAGGAATTGTTTGGAAGTAAAAGGAAAGAAGGTTCTTGTGAAACCAGAATTTTTTTTAGCTATTAGATTTGAGAGACACATAATTCATGTGAGTGGAGTTAGTAAGTAGGGGGTTGAAAAATTTGTCTGGGTTTACAGAAGAAGACCTTTGCTGCCTCTAACTTGGAAACAAAACAAAACACTTGTTAGTAAAAGATACCTATCTAGGCACTAAAGGGGATGAATGTTATTGGACATAACCTGTGTGTTCAAAGATCTCATACTTTAGTTGGAGAGATTGAATATAAATACATATGTTTAAATGATCCAAAATCCCATTCTTGTGTTTATTGTAAGAAATTTGGTCATGTTTGGTTATGCCAGAGCATGACATAGGGATTATGTAGTGTAAGGTACCTTTGGAGGCAAATGCTACAAAAGTAGGTGCTGATAGATAACCTCAAAGGCATGGCCTCATAGTCAATCACAGAAGTAGGATTTGACCCTTATTTTCTTGGGCATTATACTAAATAGAATGGGACTCACCCTGAGTTTGGAGTCAACTGACTTCAAGCCAATGGAAAGACATGCCTTGCAAAACTGGAAGGTCACCAGTTTGATTCCCCTTTAAGGCACATTCCTGGATTGCAGGCCAGTCCCCTGTTAGGGGTGTGCCAAAAGCAACCTATCAATGTTTCTCTCACATTGATGTTTCTTTCCCTCTCTTTCTCCCTTCCTTCCCCTCTCTCTAAAATAGGTAAATAAAAATTGTTTTAAAACAAATATATGCCTTGCAGAAAATGTTATAGAATCATCATTTGTTTTTCTGATCAACTATATTACATCTTTTGCAACAGAATTAAATGTAAAGGAGTGGTCAAATAAAAAGAGCTGGAATATTAAGGGCTCTATGGCAATTGATAAAGTTGCTATTAAGCTCCTTAATAACATGGTGGGAAAGAGCATGATGAAGTAGGAATTAAAAATATGGACAAGAAAACATTGTCAGTGATGTCTAAGTTAGCTGACATCATGTGTTTGTGGGAGGCAGGGACATTAATGGCCCTTCTGAGTAATATGTATTCACTGTCACCCTTGAGAAAAATTTAAAAAGTTGATAGCGTGATGAGAACTTAAAATCCTAATATTTAATAAAGGCTACATTTTGTCAAAAAAATCTTTGATATATTTATTTATTAACCTTGTTTATAAACTCAAGTGACTAGTTGAAATGATAAGTCTGATTTATGCATAAATCAGGAAATATATTGAGTCAAAAAAGGAATAAAGTTTTTGACTCAATGTGTTACTGCCAGAGATGTTAGTAAAAAGGGATGATCCCTTTTTGCTGTGAGAGTCATCATGTTGGATTTATACTGAACCTTAAAAGATGGGGAAATATGTGTTAAATTTGGTTAATTCTGGCTATACCATGGACTTATAATAATAAATAAAGTTGTGCTAATGGAGTAACACTTAGATATTGTTGTTAAAATAATATTTCAACCAATGTATACAGAATAAATGGATCTTCTCCTATTCATACTGTACAGGATTTCTTGTGAATTAATGCGTAATGATTCAAAATAAGGCAAAGTAATACTTTATAAAGTTGGATTTGGTTGGTGCTGTTGAAAACTGCATTATTTGATTGTTTTTTTTGGGGGGGCTCTAAAATCAAATACTCTAAATACTCTAAAATCAAAGTACAGGTCTACATCATATATTTAAAGTTGTAAATATAAAGGTAAGTCTCAAATCATACTCCTCTATTACTTCAAAAGGTCGTGTCTTTTAGAGCCAGAGGAAAAAAGTAGAGAGTGCTTAGTGTACCTGATTATTTATATATTTTTCCCTAAGGCATCAATTATTAAACATATGCAGCCCAATTGTGATGATAAAAGCTGCCAACCTGTTTAATTTCCCACCTTTGGGATAGTGTGTAAGGGAGCACAGAGATAAAGTAGCACTGCTTTCTTTCTGACTCTGACCGATTGGTAGAACTTGGGTATTTGTAAAGATGTGGAAGGGTTTTCTTGACCAGGTAGATTGTGTGGGGAAAAGTACATGAGTGTGGCAAAGCCTCGGGTAATTTCAGGGAGACAGTGAATATCAAAGAGAGCTGTTTCTTGAGCATATTCCACATCTATTCATACTACAAAATACTGCATCAGTAAAAAGATGAGCATCCCTTTATCTGCTCTCACATCTCTTAGCAGTTTAGTTAGAAGTGTTAGCTAGGGAAAGCTATGGATTGATATAATTTTTAAGGCTTGTTGCTATGATCTTAGAATATATGAAGTGTTGGACAAAAAAAATCTAGGGGTAAACTTGTCAGAAGACAATGGTATTAGTTTCAATATGAGAAGGATGATATTTACCTGCAGAGATAACACAAAACAATAGGATGAACAGTATATTGAACTGTGCTCATTGAAATGGAGCAACATGTCAGAGCTTAATCTGTTTTGATCTAGTGGCGGTGTACTGTTGATTGCATAAGTAACATTTACTGAAGGCTTCCAATCAACACTTTTATGCAGCACAAGTGTTACTTTTTATAATCTATCTATAGGTTAGTGCTTCTGACTTTGTCTTGTTTCTCAGTTATAAAAAAAATTATGGCACAGTGAGGTTAAATTACTTTATTATGATCATACAATTAGTAAATGGTGGGGCTGGAATTCTAAGTGACGTATCTATTGTTTAAGAAAAATGGAAGAGCAAATGATGTAAGAAAGGTGGGAAGTTGTCACAGAAGAGCTGCAGAGAAGATATATTTATCAATAATGTGTTCTTTATATCATAATTTGTATTTAGACTTTTCCACATCTAATTATATAGATGGCCAAAGTGAGAATCCTAAACCTCTGTGGCAGAAGGCATGGTTATAATATATAAATGAATAACTAATGTGTACTTGTAGTTTCTCAGAATAAAGACTTTTCACATTTAATGTAGATATAAAAATGAGTCACTAGAGGATGATACATTTTAGAAATTCTTTTTATGAGGAAATTAGGTTTACTTAATCATATTTAAGAAATATGTTTCAGAGTCCAGTAAAACATTCATTACATATAGTGGTGCTGTTACTTTGGAAAACAAAACAAAAGACTAAGTTTGAGAATATGGAATGATAAATATCCCAGGGCCATATTAGAAACAATTCTAAATGAATAATTTAATGTGTGTGTTCCTAGCCATACAGCTTACAGAGTAGAACTAAACGCTTTCCTTTTTAACTTTGAGCTTGTTCAAACTAATATTTTAGAAAATAGTGATAGCTATTGTCTTACATTTGATGAGCAGACTGAAACATGAAATTGGCTAATTAGCCTAAAGCCTAAGCATTTTGTAGGAAGGAGAAAACAACTGGAGCTGGTAAATTGGCTTCCGTTTGGGATGGGTGCCCAGGGTTCTGTCTGACCAAGCTTGCTTTCATAGGTTTCACATCTCTGGGATGTATGTTCATTCAACTGACCTTTGGGAAACAGAGTAAAGAGAAGCAGGGAAGCTTTAAGCAAAGCCATCTGCGCAGCTTCACTGAGCAAAACCTTTTCTAAGATACTCAACCGGAACAAATCAGCCTATAAATATAGACATTGAAGCCTAACTGGGATAAGGATGGAATGATTCTTTTGCAGTGCTGGGAACAGTGTACAATCCACTCCAATGAACCCTTGGCTGAGCTTGGATTGTGGTGGGATGGAGAATGTGAGAAGAGGCTGACTCTTGGCCCAGTCAAAAGGCTGAGGGTGGAGGGGCCTGAGAGTAAGCCTGCATAGGAAGGTAGAGTGAGGGACCAAAGGTGCAGAGGATCTATTCAAGTCACATAGATTCTAAGATGTGAGGAAGACATGGGTAAGATACACAGGAAAAAGGTCACCATTGTCAAGGAAGAGTGTTGGACAGAAAATGTCCTCTCAGAGATGGGGCCTTCACTCCTCAAAGAATGAACTATTGTTAAAGCACTATTGGGTTGCACTACAAGAAAAGAATGAATTTGGTGTAGTCCATGCTCTTGAGGAGTTTATAAAATCCTGGTGGATATAGACCTATAAACAAATAATGATCACATAATGCATTAAACAGACTGTTATGCTGTGTTTAAGGGGATGGAATTGACCTACATTTGATTCTCATTTCTGTCCTTCCTAGCCATGTTAACCTTGAGAGATTATTTAGTTTTTAAACTTTCATTTTCATTTCCTTAAAAGAGGGTTATAATAATACTGATGTTATGGGTCTATTGTCAGGGATTTGTGTGTTGAAGCTCATCAAATATTTCTGGGATACTAGGGATAGGATTTGACTTAATACCAAAGATAGAAATAAACATGTGAGGAACTGGTGGCTTCAGTAATATGTTTAAAATAATGAGAGAGTGAAATCATATAAATGAAATACTAATTTTTAAACCTTTCAGAGAAATAATATCTCATTATTTCATTCTGGAATTTGATAAGTGAGTGAATTACTATTGCCATATTTATATATATATGCTTTTAATCCACGAGTTCTAAATAACTAAAGAAATATCAAACATGATGTTAATTTTCGTATTTGAATATCATGAAGTAAAAGTGAAAATAAAGTGGTAACGGATACTTCAGTGTATTTTAATATCTCATATGTGTCTGTATAATGAGTGTCCTAAGATAATATACATTTGTTTATTTGACCAATTTCTGAGGAAGAAGTTTAGGCACAAGCTATGCTTTGATGAAAATAACAGTATCAGGAATATTTAAAAATAGAATGCGTGTTGAAACCTACACTCATCTGTGGAAGCGTATCTGGAACTAAAATTGAATAAGGCCATGTAATTTAATACTACATTTTTCATTTTATATATAATTCATTGAAAAATACATGTATGGACAAAGTTGGATTCAACCTGAACACTAAATGATCTAATTGTATTACTTGTTTGTTGGCTTCTAGGGTAACAGAACTGTTTTCTGAGTAATAGTGGTAGGTGGTTCTGGAATAAGTATATCCTTTCCTAGTAACTCTTCTAAAAATCACTACATTTGTAATGTACTGTCCTGGATTATCATTTTAGCTTGAAATATATGTATTTCATATATATACATCTTATATATATTTCTTACATGTAACATATTTCATATATATAGTTCATCTGGAAAAAGTCCAGCCACTGTTAGTATAATGAGAATGGTTTGCCTGACATCAATGTAACCTGGCAGCCAAAGAGAGTGAATTGGAATGCGCATTCATGAACAATGACGACTTTACTGTACTTGTCAGTGAAGGTGATAGCTGCTGTTAAGTGACCATGTGTACTGTGTGGCTGTCAAATTCAAAATGAGTGGGTAGAGCAACAAATCTGCATTAAATTTTGCATTAAGCTTTCTCATTCTTATGGGGAAACTATTTGCGTGATTCAGAAGTCCGCAGCTATGGGCAACTGGTGACTGGCAACTTCATCACCACAACACACCTGCTTACACATCACGTCTCATGCATAGTTTTTGATGAAAGGTCAAATCACCCTGGTGACTCAGCCCCTTACAGCCCAGATTTGGCACCTTGTGATTTCTGTTTTTTTCCAAAACTAAAATCACCTTTGAAAGGGAGAAGATTTCAGACCATTAGTGAGATTCAGGCAAGTATGATGGGGAAGCTGATGGTGACTGGTAGAACTGAGTGGGGTCCCAAGGTACCTACTTTGAAGGAGACTGAAGCATCATTGTCCTAATTACAATGTTTCTTGTATCTTGTATCTTCTTCAATAAATGTCTCTATTTTTCATATTACATGTCTGATACTATCTGGACAGATGTTGCATATAAACATTATCTGTGGAATAAAATAGCAGAAAACTCATAGCAGCACTAAGAATGAATATGTCAATGTGCTCTAAGTGCTGCCCCATCGCCAGGGGACCTATTAGGCAGATTGTTTTTCTTTGAGGCCCGGACGAGTAAACAAATTTTTATGATTGTTGTTCTTGCCTACCTTATATTTCTCCCTAATATTTTATTTTCTTCCATTATTAAAGCATAACCTTACAAATTTCTACTTTATAAGAAAATATACTCTGAAGTCAGATATGATGTTGTTTGAGAAGCATTTACTTGATTAGGAAAGATTTGTCTTAGCTTTTCTTTCTTTCTTAATTTCTTTTTATAAATTAATCTAGAGTTAATTTATTTATTAGATATCTTTGAGAAATGGCTTTTTGATCCATAAGAGGACAATTATTGTTAAGATTGGTCTTACCATGTATATTTTCATTTCTAATTTTTTGTGTGTGTTTTGCTTACTATTGTAGTCCTAGTATTGTGTACACAAACAGGGTTCTATGCAAAGCAGTGTCACCTGGTGATCTTATCATCAGTTTCTAACTAGGCATGTCATCATGAGCATCATGCCCCCAGCACATAGCTTTTCAATAAAAGCTTTAATTTGCCTTAAGCAAGACTTGTCCATTGTTTCTGTGCATCTAGGCCGACATAATTTTGAAATGATTTATCCAAGCTTTTCTTTACAAACTAATTTTGAGAAATTCAGAAAGTGTTACATGTATGACCTTTATATTTTATATTGTTACCAAGTATAAAAATTTATAAACACACACTCCAAAATTTAGATAATTTAAACTTGCTATGTATAGCAACTCCAGATGTTTGCTATAAATTAAATATCCAATTTATGCTTAATAGATGTGTAAAAATTAAAAATGGCTATAAATTTGCTAAATAAAAGATTAAAATATTAGCATATAATATACTGAATTGATTAATTATATTAGTAAAATTAACAAATGATTTATTTAAACATTCAATATAGTAGCTAGCATCAATATGATTTAATTCTAGTAACATATTAGAAGATGTGCTACAAAAATGAGAACATTTTGTGGTAATAATTTTTATTCTTTTGCTTTTCAAAACATGCAAGTAAGCCCACTCTGCATCCATGATTACATTTTAATTACCTAGAATAAAAGAACTTTTTTATTATTTCATTCTTTCATATTTTGAATAAAACATTTTTGGTATTATTATAAACTACCAAATCATCTAAGAAAGTTGAAATCTTTAGTGGACTGAGTCCATCTATTTGTTTTTTTTTTTTTTAATTTTTATTGTATATTTTTTATTACCATTTATATCCTTCTCCCCCAGCAATCACCATCCTGTTGTCCCAGCCCATGAGTCTTGTTTCGTTTTTGCTGAATCCTTCCACCCCCATCTATTTCTAAATATGATAAAGAGTATTGTCAAAGATACCCCTTAGGTTAGTATAAAAATTTTTGAATTATTTGGATATACAGATACTGTTTATCAACTTTAAGTAGGTTTGTTAATAAACATTTGCACATCTATAGTATCTTTTCCATTTTTGAGTTCATTTATTAAATATTTAATAATTAAAAACTCACATATTGATAACTTTTGCAAGTTATTCATAACTTGCAAAATGTGTGAATCAGCTCTAGATTTGTTTATGTAGTAAAAATTTTTTAAACAACTCAACACATTTTAATTAAAACGAATTTTATTTTATGTAAACACTAAACACAACACTAAACTCAGTGTTATGTTAGATATATAAATAAACACCAATTGCACACTCAGTTTGGAACCAATGAAAGGTTATACATAAATTAATAGGAATAGGAAGATATTGTTGTAGCTCCCAAGGAGCTGGGAGGCAACTTAGAAATTAGTTGTTTCATAACATTTTAATTTTATTTTAATAGTGTTGAATACAAAGAATTTTTATCTACCTTGTTTTTATGTGATTATTTCTGTTACTAGTTTAATATAGAGTATGCAAATAAAATTGAATTCCTATGAAATAGTAAACTGCTCATTATGGACCTGACTTTGTAAGATGGAATAAATGCAGTGTATTGAAAAGGGATTCGTTTCTGACATAACATAGAACTTCAAATAAATATGGGCCAGGCTTTCTTGCTGCATACCCTTAGTGATTTACCTCTCAGTGTGTTTTGTTTGCAGCTAGTATCTCAGAGGTCCGTAGATCAGTACTCACCCCTGATGGTATCAGTGCCACAAAAATTGATCTGCTGTCTCTCAATTAGCTCTCATCATTGATAGTGGTGATGGGGGTGGAGGTGGATGTGGAGAAAAAGTATTAAAACTTTTCCATTGGTGAGGAGAATACTTTCAGCTTAGTTATCTTTCAAATATATGTCCTTGATTGCTAAGAGAATAAATCTTTACACAATGCTAATAAGCAAAATACCAGGTGAATGATCGCTTGATAATATTAGCATTTTATATTTTATTTTATTGCTTGAAGTCTCAGGAAAATATTGAATAATTAAGAGTGTATTTAAAGTTAGAAAGATTTGAATGACAATTTAGTAATTTTTCATACAGATTTACATAGCTTGTGGATTTAGAATTCCATCACAGCGAGGAAAGCTGATATTTTGTGCATATTTTTATTTTGGCCTTAGGTTTTTCTGCTTTTAATTTCTGTAAATACTTCATATTTTTATTGACTTTCTCAGTCATATTAAATAAAGTTCAAATTTAAATCGTAATTTTATTGAAAATGATTTTAGAATATTGGCTGGTAAAGTGGCTAAATAGTATTGATATTGATATCTAAGCAGTATTTATCTTACCTTTTAGGGGAATACAAGCAAGATATTCCTATATTATCATTCTAGAAATTTGAGTACCTATATCATACTTTTTATTTGTTGTGAATTTTACTTTCAGGATTATACTTTAATTCTGTGTGATTCTTGGTACGCTGGAAACTTTTGCCTACTTGTAATTTTTTAAAATCCCCTTTTAAATGCTATAGTACATAACCTGCAAGATCAGAGTTCTAATATCTTTGATTTATTATTAAGTTGTTTGCACTGTGGCACAATTTGTGGCCCCAAACCCCCTGTGGCAATGAAAAATAACCTTGGAATCTGCATGGTGGCTGGGGCCCTCAGCCTGGCTGGCAGGGGCATATCCAGGCATGGGTGGGTTTATTACCCCCTTTCTTTTTATTCTTCTCCTCCTTCTTCCTTATCTTTTCTGAATTTCTAGTTTTACTTGAACTAAATGTAAAACTGGGTACCAAATTCAGTTACTAGAAAATGCTTAAGATATTTCAAACTTGAGTATTTTTCCACAGTAAATTTCATTAAATCTATATACAAATTATGTCTGATGAAAACCTAGCATGCAAACTGAAATGTGTCAACCATACACCAGATTTCCGAAACTTAGTGTGAAAAAAGAATATAAATTCTTATTTATAATTTTATGTTGATTACATATTGAAATAATGCTTTTGAATTATTGTGTCAAGTAAATTAATAAAATTTATTTTAGCATGTTTTTGTTTTTGAAGGAGCTATTAGAAAATTTTAAATTATGTATATGGTTCATATTATATTTCTGTCAAACTTGCTGCTGTAGATCAGGGGAACTCAATACATTTTTCCGGGGACAAGATTCAGAGCATTTCCCAAGAACCTGAAGTCCCAAAGAGGCTGAGAATCACACGATTAATATAACTGTAAGATATCCTCTGTGGTGCCTTCTGCGGGCTGCCCTCAAGAAAACCTTTTTCAGAGAGATAAACCGATGCTTCACAATCAAGCATTTTACAAAGTCCCCTGTTGCTCTCCTAAGAGGGAGGTTTGCAGCAGCTCCCTCTTCCTAATGTCAGTCACTGGGTCTGCTTGAAGCAGGCATAGGTGTGCTGGTACCCAGTATCTTAGTTCCTGACCAGGAAAGTCAACCTGAGTACAGTAGCCACAGCAGGAATTTCCCTCCTGACCGCGAAACAAGTTTTTATTTGGACAAAAATCCTGAAGGCAATGGAAATGTTGCTTGGCTAATTAACAACTCAAAGTAACTACTTAGAATAAAACCGCTCCCAGGGAGGGGGAAGAGGTCATTGGAACAGCACAAACCATCAGGTTAGGAGAGAGGAAATGGAAAGAAGTGTTTGCTTTCGAATAATAAAGTACTACTTCTTTATCATTTTGTAAGTCAGTTGAATGGCAACTTTTCAAGTGGTATGTCCTTACTACAGCACCCGATGCAACCATTCTGTGTTTCTCTCCCAAAGTGAAGCATGGTCACATTCTTAACTCTCTTGCATTGACTCTTGATTCCCAGGCTTATGAAGCCCTTGATTCATAACTGAGGGAGAGGCATCAGAAGGGAGACTGCAGAGGTCAGGACAGGGCAGAATTAGGAGAGGGTGGTGGTGGGTAGAGACTTTAAAAGCATTGAGAATGATCCTGATTTAGCCGTGAAGGTTGCTATATTTTGAAATTTCAAAGACTATTAGAAGATGCATGTTCTGATCCTCAAAAGGGAGCACAAGTTAAGATAAGTTGGAGGCTCACTGCCCTGAATCCACACTGCTGAACACAAGAGCCAGTCGTCCACTAAAACACCTGCCCACACTTGAGCAAATCAAAGTTGTAGGAATTCTCTGTGCGGTGGGAGGTAATGCTGACTAACATGTGACTGTGACAGTCTATCAAATTCCTTAATCAAAGTAGGTTAAGAATTCCAATCTGATGTATGCAAGGAGAAGCTTTCCTACCTACATACAGCATGCCTACACTATCACCCAAATTAGGTACCCTTGAAGAGTAAGCACAGCATTTCAAACTGATATTTTAAGGCAGAAAAAACATTCTTAAGTCATTTTATTCACAGCCACTTTTTAATCCACAAGCAAGGAAACCACCATAAACTTTTTTAAAAATTAAGTGGAATCAATGCTAGCAAAAGGCCAGATGATTTAAAAATTTTTTTAGAATTGATTTCTTTCTTTTTTTTAAATTTTACTTGTTGTTCTTGTACAGTTTTCTGTCTTTTACCCACCACCCCAACCCTCCCCATGATTTAAAATTTTGAGTCAACACTTCACCCACTGGTCTCAGTAACTTCTCACCCAAGGTGAGCGCAGAGTTGAGGATCAGGAACAAATTGCAAATTTGTTTAACCTGTTGGCAGCAGTCACCCCATTGAAATGTTTCTTTCACCTCCCCTGAGCCATATACTTCTGTAGCAGTAGCTGGGATTTGAGATGAACTTTGGATTTGGAAGCTTCGGTTGGCACATTTTCAGCCACTTGTGTTTCAGGCACCGGGTGGCACTCATTCTGCACCTCTTCTCTTTGACCAGCCACTGGGAAACAAAGTCCTTGGTGTCTTCCGACAGCCTCTCAAAGGTCTCAGCATTGACATCCCAGCTGCACTTCAGAGTGAAATTCATGGTTTCAGTATCTGTTTCCCCTTGAAATGGGTACAATCCCTGTTCTTCTTGATGGGATAGCTTATTGACTAATTCAAAGAGGGGCACAAATACAATAGGAAATTTTCACATATTTACTTTGATCTATTTGCTTTGTTGTGTTTAGAAAAATTTCAGATATCAACATTAGCTAGATAAATGCTTTCTAAACTTTAGTGTGCATAATTGCCACCTGGAGAAATCTGTGTTTAGCTATAGCTGCCAGAGATTCTGATTCAGTGGGTCCAGGAGTAGGGTGCCCTGGGTTTTCACTTTGGACAAGCTCCCACTGGTTGCTCATGCTGCCTTTCTAAAGGACCACGTTATGATGAACACATCAGCGGATAATGGTAAGCAACTTGAGATATCAGCCAAACATTGAAAACTTTGAGGATAATAAGTACATTTATTAATTAGGCACACAAAGCATCTTCCATGTGTTTGAATGTTAATAATTAATAGACTTTAAGGATGTAAATTTGGTGGTAATTATACTGAACACCTTTTTTGTTCCATAAAAATGTCACATTAGAATAATCCTGTGAGATTCTTAGTTCTCAGAATTCACTGGACCAGTTTACACCTCAGAATGCGAGCTGCTGCTGTTAATGATTAACTGTCCAAAAATGTGCAAATTTATTGATGATTTTCAACATAATATTTTTCAAAGATTATGTTGATTCATTCACTAAAAATTTGCTTAATGTACCTAGCAGTGTGTATTACAAATAAAATTTACATTTAAGTAGAATGATTAACACTAAAAGTTGACTTTTAAAATCCATTGTCTAATGAATTCATCACAGATTTTACTGATTATACAAAGGAAAAAAGCTAACTTGTATATTGTACCAGTTGCTGGATAATTATTGTATTGATGGGCCGCAAGTGGTTACCACTTGTGAATAAAGTCTCATAAAATGCTAGAAAATTGATTTCAGGTTCCAATAATGGTGATGAAGATTAGCATTCCAAGAAGAATAACCAGAAAACCTAGATACTATGTTAAAAAGTAAAATTAAAATAAGTTTAAAAACATACCACGGCTAATGTGTTTGAAAGTCAAATACTAGTTATTGAGGTTGGGAGCATGTGAGGGGTCAAGGATCCTGGAAAGAAGCGAAGCAGAGATGGGAGCCCAACATTGAGCACCAATTTATTTTTCTAATTGCCTATTTGCAAGTGGTGTTACAGAATGAACCCATGGAGTGGGGGCAGATATGTGGTTTCTCTTCAAGGGTAAGTGGAGACAGTCTAGCTTCCTCACCCAGATGTCTGGGTAGCTAAGGGAAGCAGTGTTCCCATAGATTTGGAGGGGCCTGATAACACAGCCTTGAGACTGGGTCTGATAAACTGTTCTCATAACATGAAGTGGGCTCACATAAGCAGAATTATGCTATGTTATATAATTCTCTGGCTTTTTGCCAGCTTTGTTTGTTTTAGTACTTAACAAGGGTTGAGGGGCTCCCTGCTTGGTGCCACACTGGGGGAGAAAGGTCCATGACATGAGTCATGTAGGGAGACACGCACAATGCAAGCTGCGTGCACCCCCACCCATTAATAAAGGCAAGCTGGACATCCCAATGGCTCCATGAATATTTTTCCATCTGCATGAATACTGTGAAACAGGTCTTGAAACTGTCACACAATTACAAATTCTCTCTTTGTTGGGGGGGCAGGGTTGGCCCCCCAACAAAGAGAGGTAAGTAGTTATCCTGTAACTACCACTGTAACAAGGTGCCAACCTTCTATAGGATAGAAGCCACGCATACTTTCTGGCAGTCTCCCAGGGCTGTGGAGTACACCAAGATGCATACCAAAGAGGAGCCCTGGTAAGCACCCAAGCTTTCAGCTGAAAGGACTGAAGGGCTAGTCCTTGGATATTGGGAATGTGATAAGCAGGATTCTGAGATAACTTCTCAATGACCCACATCCTTTATCATCTCCTCCTCCTGAGTGTTTCAGGGCCTCTGAATATGATGGGATATTAACTGTGATTAAGCTCAATTAATGACAAGGTGGAGGGATTTTGCAGGTGATTTTGAGTTAATTATAAATGATATTATTCTGGGTGAGTTAGACCTAATCTGGTAATTTCTTTAAAAAGTGACTGGTCCTTTCTAGTGAGAGATTCTCCTCTAGGCCTGAAATAGTGAGATGCCATGTTGTGAAAGGGTCCTGCAGCTTCTAGAATTTGAGAGCAGCCTTGGCTGACAGCCAGGAAAAAAACAGGGATCTTCTTCATATAAATTTAAGAAACTGAATTTTGCCAACAATAATGTGTTCGTAAGAGAAGGAACATGGCGTGGCCAACACCTTGATTTCAGCTTTGTGAAACCTTGAGCTGATGGCATATAGTTAAGCTGTGCTCACATGTCTGGCCTCTGGAAACTGTGAGAATCCTCAGTGGGAAGATGAAAAGTTTACCTTAGGTAATTTGTATAGATCCATTTATTTCTAAGTATCATATTCCCAAATTGCATTAGTTATTCTGAATATTCTGAATTTATTAGAACCGTCTCTGAATGATGAGCTTTATTTTTTAGTTCTTTGAAAAGGATTTTGTATACCTAGGAAAAAGCCCTGTAAGAATATTCACCCAACTCTTAACATTTGATATTATAATGGCTTCTTTAGGTGTAGGATTATGGGGTTGTAGATGGGAGAAAGAAAAAGGAACTCTAACATATTCTTTATACATGTCTATACTTTTGATTGTTTTTCTTTTTTCAGAAGGATCATCTACTCTTGACTCTTTTGCATCCCCTGATATCAACTTTGATCCAGCAGTATAACACACCAGGGTCAAAAATAAGTTCCATTTTTGAAAGCCCATTAACAACTTTTGCCTCATTCAGATTTAATGCCAGTGGAGAATCCATTCTACAGTAAATGAGCAAGTGTTCCTACTTTTTCCCCATATTCACTCCTTCCTTGGTGCTCCTCAAGTACACCCAGCAAATTTTTGTCTCAGGATGTCCATACTTGGTTTATAATTTGCTTCATTATGCTTTATTAGAATGTCATTATAGTGTGTAGGTTCATCCAAAAGCTTTCTCTCTCAAGAATGTTCACATTCATTTAGGGACACTTGGGTTATCCATTATTTTGTGATGTAATGCCATATTCTTTTCATAGCTGACCTTAGTGTATTATTACTTGTCTGAATGGTTTCTCCCTGTTGGGGTAAATTTCCTGGTTGTTTTTCTGCAATTTTTAAAACAATCTTTCTGACAGTTTCCTATATCTACCTGACTCAAATGTACCAATAGGAAAAATATAATGCATATACAAAATAGAATAACAAAATAGAACAACTGTATGCTATCTACAGAAAAAAATGTGTTCAGTCTTGATAGGTAAATATATATTTAACAGAGGAAACAAACCTTCGTTATGTCAGCACAAGAAATATAAAAAGGGAAATAATAGATACTGCTTTTCCAGTATCAGAGTTTAAAATGCTTTAATTCTTATGCTACTTTAACATTTGCTGTTGTAAGCCCTGCCTGGGTAGCTCAGTTGGTTAGAGGATCATTTCCATATGCCAAGGTTGCAGGTTTGAGCCCTGGTCAGGGCATATACAGGAATCAATGAATGCATAATTAACTGGAACAATAAATCCATGTTTCTCTCTCACTCTCCCTCAAATTAATAAGTAAATAAAATGATTTGCTATTGTAACAATATGTAAATTATTGCTATCAGAACAAATCTAATTTAGCAGATTTAAGCCATTTTATTTTAAGTTGTAAGTATAGAGTATGAGAAAAAAATAAAATTATTTATTCCTGATTCTAGATAAGATATACTGCACAGCATCAGTGATGAGTTTTTAAGAAAATCTCTTTGTTGGAGTATGGGTTTCCAATCGATAGATGAGAACCTGCCATTTATATCAATAAGAGTTATCTGGTAGACTGTGGCTGGTGACATCACCATGTCCTTTTCTCTTAGCAACCTCTCTGTGGTTTCCCAACATTCCTTTAGCAGAATATGTAGTACTCAGTGAACAACTTTCATTTTATTGTGGATTTTAAATACTATTTCCTTATTTCCACTTGGAAATAATGTTACCACATTGCCTTCACCTACGCTAGTTATCCTAAGGCTAGCAGGAAAAGAAAAAAAGCTTAAACTTTAAAAAGATAATTTCTATAAGGAGGATTTTTCTTTCAGATATTTTGAATGTTTTTAATTGTAATCAGTGTTTTCTTCCAATATTCAGCATGTTAGTGCCATGGTTTTGTACTCTGGAAAGGAAACCCTATGTTCTTTCTTTAAATTTTAAATCTTTTTAATTCCCCCAATATTATACATAACAAAGAATGAGTAGCTTACCATTTGAATACTGATGTGAAAATGTGTAGGTTTGAGGTACAGCGCAGAGGTGCCAGCCAACACGAAAATAATCAGTATTTACTTGGTGTAGGCAGTCACCAGCACATAATGCAGCAAATTTTATTATTCTTTGACTTTTTACATATAAAAAATTTAATGGCTTTTTATTGCCTCAACGCATGAAAATTAATTTGCTATAGTTGACTGACAAAAGTATTTAGATTTCTCTACCAAACATGAGCAAAACCAGACCTTTTCTAAAATATTGGGTTAACTTTTCTCTAAGTAAATAACCATTTTTTCATTATTTTTGAAACTTAATCAATTTGTATCTCACCATTGCAACCTGACAAGCACATCATGGACTTTATTTGGTTCTTCATAAGAAGGCTATTTGGCATCATATTATAGCTGCCTTCTGAAGTGCTGAAATGAGCTTTAGTTATGACATGTATTATCTTCAAATTCTTACCTATATTTTTAGTATAGGTGGAAATAAGGGTTTTTTTGTTGACATTTGTCACTGTATATTGTGACAGTTGTTTTTGTGCCTCCCAAAGTTGTCTTCTTAATCAGCCTACTTTTAATGTACTTAAATTTTTATATCAGTGTAAAGAAATAATCATGTCAGCTTTCATTTCCTTGGATTACAAATGAGGAAACTGATAACCAGAGAAATTAATGGATTTTAATGTTGTCTCATATTAAATGGGAAAACTGGTATCAGATTCAGGTTCTGATGCCCTCTCTGGTGGTCTTTACTGTATCTCTCTAATTTGTTATAGTGAAATTTGAATGAATTTTAGAGAACCAAATAACTTAGTAGTCAATCAGAAGAGCAAACAATGTTGTATATAGACATATATTTATTTTTGTTAGCAATGTTTGGTCTGTCATGCCTATCTGTTTTTATATTTAGATATCTAAATGTAATAGCAACTTGAGAGTTGTCCTTTTGAAATTTCAGATGGCATACTCCCAGCTATAATTCATAATCCTAGCAAATATACAAATGAAAAAAAAATTGCATTTTTATTTTTTGTTATTTTTACATTGTTATTTATTGTTTGGGGTTTATTTTCTTCTGTGGACTACCACTCACAGCCTAAGAGAAGGAACCATACTTACAAAATGTAATCATGTTCATCCCCTCCCCCAGAAATGTGAACATAGCTGGTTGACCACAGTTTATTCAGGCTGGGCCAATCAGATCCTCTCAGAAGTTTGGAACTGGGATTTATAGATATAGTCTCCATGGTCACTTGAATTTAGGTAATACAAACTCAGTATGGAAGAGTTAAGTGTTCTTGGTCTAGGTGACTACAAAAGCAGAGAAAGCTGAACCAGAGTGGGAGAGGTGGAGGTGGGGAGACTGTAGATAACAGATGTATAGAGAAGAGCAGGATCAAAACATTAGGTATCCTTAGACAAATAGAGATCGAGGTTACAAACAACTTTTTATTCCCTTATTCCAGTTCTTAGAAGCTTCACTGCATTTGTTGCTCTTGGACTGCTTGAGTTCTACCTGTATTGTTTGTTCAGTTATTTTGCTTCATTCTTACAAACCCAAGAACCCTGAATAAGACAAATTAAATCAGAGTTTTATCAAACTCATGTTTTAGAAATCAAGTGGATTATTTATATTTTAAACATCTTAACTCCATTTAATATTTTGTTTTGCTATAGAGATACTAATTTTATTACCATATTTGAAAATGCACATGTTTAAAAATTTAATGTAATTTGCCTCTAATCCTACCATCTGGAAGTAGCTTCTGTCAGTGTTTTGATATATGCTCTTGTGATCTTCTGTGCATAAGAACATACACACTCACACATGTAGTAGTCCTTGCTGAATTACAATTGACAGCATGTATAGTGTTATGTTTTACTATTTGTATGTAACAAAATGATTATTTACCATGACATCATTTACTTAACCATTTTTCCATTTATGATCATTCCATTTTCTAATTTATAAAATATTAATTATAGCCTCATTAGAGCTTTGATTTTTTAATCTCTTTTTTAACAAATCTTTATTAAATATCTACAGTGTATTAAACACTTTGATACAACTAATCAATAAAAAATGTTAGCTAACCTTGAGGGGATTAGTGTCTTAATGTGAAAGAGACTAAAGTGATACGTTCATCAAATGTGGGTCCGTCAATTCTTGGAGGAAAAAGGAGTGAAAAAGTTCCTGTTATGGGCAATTGGGTTTTAATCATAGTCTTAATATATGAATAAATGACAGAAGAAGAGCATACATTGAGAGCAATGAGATAAATTAGAAAGACAAGCAGGGCCCAAGCATACTGGAGGGAAGCTTGTTTGCTGCCATAGTATAAGCAATGGATAAAACAGAAAGTTTCATGGTGGAGGAGGGGACTTGGTAGCTTTGCATTTTCAAGTGATTATATGGCAGCAGAAGATGTATTGCCCAGGTGTAAAACTTGAGGTAAGGAAGCTTCTTTAAGTGAGAAATCTACTGAAATAGTCCACATAGGAAATGAGATCCAGTGTTACCATATTTATATTAAAGAGAGATTAAGTTATGGCTTTATATAAAAAATAATTTATAGTATTCAATGACTGGTTGGTAGTCAGAAGGTTAAGAGTAAAGAGAATCTCAGATTGTTCTCAATCTTCTGGCTTGCTACTATTATAGAAGATATAAAATACAAAAGGAAGGGCAGGTTTTGTGGAAAAGTAATGAATATTAATTTAGACAAGTTTGGCTTGAATTGTCTGTTGGACATCCAGGTAGAGATGACCAGTAGTTAGCAAGTATACTAAGCTGACTAGGTTGCTGAAAAAAGAAAGGAAGGAAGGTAGGAAGGAAGGAAAGGGAGAGAAAAAGAAAGAAAGGAAGGGAAGGAAGGGAGGGAAGGAAAGGAAAGAAAAGAAAGAAAGAAAGGAAAGAAAAAAGGAAAAGAAAAAAGAAAAGAAAGAGGGAAGAAGGGAGGTAGGGAGAAAGAGTGAGCACAGACTGATAGTTTAAAACACACAAATTTATTTTTTCACAGTTCTGGAGACCAGAAATCTGAGAATCAGGGTGCCACCTCAGTCAGGTTCTGGTGACAGATATTTTCCTAGCTTGCAGATGATTGTCTTTTCTCTGTGTTCTCAATAGTAGAAAGAGTGTGAATAATCTCTCTCACTTCCTCTTCTTATAAGGCCACAGTCCTATCAAATTAGGGCCTAACCCTTATGACCTCATTTAACTTTAATTATTCCCTAAAGACTTTATCCACAGATACTGTCACCCTGGAGTTTTGGGCTTCAGCATATAATTTTTAGGGAGATATGATTTAGTTCACATAAGCTAAAACATCAGTCTGGACTGTAAATGACATCTTTAACTGGAGATACAGTTGGGTATGCTTCATCATGCAGATAGATGAATGTGCCCAAATTAGGCATCCAGAATAAAAGGAAAATGGTCAAGAACTTCAACATTTATGTTGGTATCTGAAGAAGAGGAGATAGCAAAAGTAAAATTCAGCTGGAGGAAAAGCAGAAGGTAGGCCATCTCTGACTGTAAAGAAGTGGAAAGTTTTATATAGAGTGGAAGATTCAATAATGTCAATATAAGTCAAATGAGTGAGAAACTATATTACCTGTCTAAACAAATCTTTACCTAATGGCAGCGTATAGTATTGGTAACATTCATCCAGTCCTCACTGCTTTCTTGTTGTTAGTGTCTCTTCAGCTACTTACCCTTTTCCACCACATTGGTTGTAATGAATGATGTTCATGGTGCAGCATTACACTTGCCACCTATGCAGATATATTGCTTGATAGCTAATCTTCTGTTGTCAGAAGGTTACAATTTTTAATATTTGAATTAAAAAAAGATCCTTGGCAGGGGCAGACTGTTGAATAAATAGAGTATATGTAATCGGAGAAAGTATGTTTCAGGTGAGTCTCCCTCCAGATGCCAAACCATGACATTTCTCTATTTGGAGTCCTTTGGATGATGCATGAGCTATACAACCCAGGAGACCTACACTTAGAACTGTTCCAAGCATGACCTTTCCTGGGAGAAATAAAAATTTTTAAGAGTTTTTATTTCCACAAGGAAAGATATTGATACCCAGTGTTAAGAAAACTTACCATTCCCATTGTTAGAAGAAAAATATTAGGAAAAGTTTTACAAAGTAAATTCTAATCACAGGAGAATAGATAACTAGGAACTGGGAATACAACTCTAGATATTTCCATAGGACTGTTTAATGACAAAGGCATTTCAAAAATCTTAAATTTACTATGTTGTAAAAATGCATCTCATGTGTTACAGATGAACATTATATATCTTCTATTTGGTTAAGTTTTGCCTAAGAAAAGCATGAAGTTTTGGTTTTCCCACCAAAAGCAAACCCTGGTCTTCAGATGGCTGTATTTCTACAGCATTATGGCCAAAGGAAAATGGCAAATGTTTAGTTAATGCTGAATCTCCTAGCATGTAAGCACATTTGGGATACTGACAGTGTTAGGGACTGAAGGAATGTTGACATTGTCCTAAACAATATTTTCTGTATTTTAAAAGTCATTGCATTGAGGGCAAAATCAGAAGCTCTGTCAGGTCTTAGTATATTAATGCTTATTATTTTGCCTGTGCTATTTCACTAGGGAAATAAACTTGATTAGTCTGATAAATTATTCTTCACAAGGGCATGGTGATTTTTTAAAACTTAATAGCCCATAATTTTATTACAGCTTGCAAATTGATTTTTTTTTGTTTTATGATTTACACAAGTATATTTTCAAGCATGACATTTTAGAAAACTGTCCTTATAATTTGGGGGATTATTACTTCAGTTACTTCTTTCTACATGAACATATTCTTTTAGAAAATGCAATATAATTGCTTTTTTCTAATCTCACATCTTAAAAATTTTTCATGAATTTTAATAAATGATACATAATGTTTCTGTGATTATTTTAGCCAACTCCTTAGGGCAGCTGAGGCCTTGGCATAGTATGTAAAACTTACTATTTACCTTGATATATCTTTATTAGAATTTGCTTATATTTTAGTAATTGATTTTAATTCTGCTGCCTTTAGCAGGCGTAAAAACATGTAACAACGGATTAAAAACTAAATAAGAGACTTCTTTCTCTTTGGAATATAGAGATCTGGAAGGGAACTTATTCTCATCTTTAAAACAACAACAACAACAAATGGATAATCTGCAAATTCACATTTTTTTCCTTGAACATAACAGAGAGGTGAGATCAATCAACCTGAAACTTAAAACAGAACATGAGCACTTGCTTGTCTGGAGCAGATGCCACCAGTCAATGGTAATGTACTTGTGGAATCTGAAAAAAGCCAAACTGGTAAAAATAGAGAATCAAATCATGGTTACCAGGGGCTAAGAGTTGGGAGGATAGGAGAGATGTTTTTTAAGAGATGTATAAATTTGAAATGGGTAGTAAATAAGTCCTAGAGTTCTTCTAATAATGCACAGTATAAAGAATGTAGATAACACTATTGTATAATAATCATCAAATTTGCTGAGACTAGATCTTAGTTATTTCAACCACTAAAAAGAAAGGATAATTATGTGATGCAATGACAATCATATCATACTGTATAAATGTATCAAATCAATAAGTTGTACACCTTAAATGTATACAATGTTATATGTCAAACATATTTCAATAAAAATAAATTTAAAAAATTATTTAAAAAATAAATTTATTTTAAAAATAAATTTTAAAAAATAGATTTAAAAATCTAGCTAAGCTCATTATTTAATTAAAAAGGCAATGTGCACTATAAGGAGAATATGGTATCCCTAAAGGCTGCGGATGTAAGGGGAGTTCGCACTCACAGGCTTTTCTCCATGGACCTCAATCTCAGTGGATGCTCAAAACCAAACAAACAAAAATACAATAATGCCCCTCCAAAAAAATTTGCAAGATTAATTTCTAGAGTCCTCAGAAAGCATCACTAATAGCTCAGGCTTAGGGATAGGTATAGCAGTCACTTCAGGGAAGGTAAGAAATACCTCCAACATCCTCCCCCACACCCTCTTTTTTTTAATAGAAGAAAAACCTTATCGATAAGGGAGAGACAAACCATGACTTTTAGGGTTCCAGATGAAAACACAGTGAAGCTGGGAAAATAAGTAGAAAAAGCAAGAATATCTCCTATTCCCAGAACTACAGCTGGAGGAAGATAATGAAGTACTGAGAAGGCCATAGTCTCTAGACCATGGGACACAAAGTCTAGTTAGGATTGAGGGTTAATCAAAACAACACAGAACATTCATCACGCTCTTGTTCCCCACCAACCAGGCTAATAAGCTTCCAGTAATAAGTAACAGTGGAATACTGCTGGGTGAGTAAAAGAGCATGCAGAGAGACTTTCCCTGAGGTACAGAGCAAAGGAAAAACCTCAAGTTGAGGGTAGAGGAGCTATTGAGAAAAATCCTCTATCCAACTAGTTCCTACCCAAAACACAAGATAATAGTAGAGGAATTTGAAGTCTGTAGTGCAGAGAACAACCTTGGTGACAACAAATTCTAACCCAGCTCAACTCCTAAGTAGGCTGATTCAAACTAGCAGGATAGTCACTCTCATTTAAAGACCAAAATTATTTGCTCAGTGTCTAATGTCCTACACAAGATGTTCACCTTTAAACAAAATTTGTGAGACACACAAAATGGCACAATAAAATGGACACAATGCCAAAGTAAAAGAATTCAATGGAACCAAACGTATGACCATATGATAAAATGAAAGATAGAGAATTTAAAATAACTATTATTATTTTAAAGATGAATGTAAAGTGTGAATAATATGCACATAAAATAGGTAGTTTTAGCAGAGCTGGAAATTGTAAGAAAGAATCAAACAGAAATGTTAGAAATGAAAATACAGTGATGAAAATGAAGAATGCCTTTGATGGGCTCATCAGTATGCTTGGTACAGCTGTGGTAAGAACTATTGTACTTGAATGGAGGTCCACAGAAATTACTCAGACTAAAAATCAAAGAGGGAAAAAGGTTTAAAAACAGAAAAAATCAGAGCCAAACAAGAGTTATGATACAATATCAATTAGTGTATTTGTAATCCCAGAAGAAATTGTTTTACATATGTGTAATTGAAATCCCAGATGGAGAAGAAAGAGAGAAGAGGAACAAAGAAATTTTTGAAGAAGAGTAATAGTAAAGAATTTTCAAAAGTTAATAATAAAAATATCAAGAATAGTAAAAAAAATCAATGACAGACACCACAACACAAATTTAAGAAGCTCAAAGAACAAATTAATATACATGTAAACACATATAAGAGACAAATCATATTTAAACTGCTGGACACTGAAGGCAGAATAAAAATCTTGAAGATGCCCTAGCCAGTGTGTCTCGGTTGGATCATCTCCCTCTAAACTGAAAGGTTATTTCCCTGTGAGGGCACGTACCTAGATTGCAGGTTCAGTCCCTGGTGCTCTCCCTCTGTCTCTCTCTTTCCCCACTTCCCCTTTCTCCTCTCTCTAAAACTAATAAGCATGTCCTTGGATGAGGATTAAATTTTTAAAAAGTCTTGAAGGCATCCAAAGAAAAAGACAACAACATGTATCAGACTTGGCATCAGAAACTAAGCAAGCCAGAAGACAAGGAGTGATATCGTTCACATGCTGAAAGAAAACAATTGTCAACTCAGAATTCTATAGCTACTGAAATTCAAGCACAATGAAGGAGAAATAAAGGTGCTTTTTAACAATCAAAACTGGAGAGAATTCACTGGCAGCAGAAGTACTCTGTAAGAGCTGTTAAAGTTCTTTAGAGATATAGGATATGATACCAGACAAAAACTAGAATATACAAAAATAAATGAAGGACACTGAAATGAAATGAATGAAGGTAAAATAAAATTATTTTTTCATACTTATAATTGCTCTAAAACATGACTGTCTAAACAAAAAAAAGTAGCAATAAAGTGTATTTGCATATGTAAAAACAAAATATGTGACAAACATAGAACAAATGGTGAAAGGGGGAAGAATTGGGAAATACGGTACTACAACATTCTTGCATTAACTATACGTGAAGCAATATAATATTATTTGAGGGTTGACTGATAAAGATATATAATTTAAACCTTATGGTGGGCATTTGGCATTTTTTAAAAAGAGTTATAAATTATAAGTCAATAGCAGAGCTTAATATAGATCATAAAAATAATGAAAGAGCAGAGAAAAGGGGGAAAAACAGAAAAAGACAAATTGACAGATTTTTGAAATCTAACAATGTTGATCAAATGAAATTAATTGAAAATGGTCTAAATACACTAATTTAAAATCAGAAGGATTGATTAGGTAATAAAAGCAAAATCTACAAGAAGCCTCCATTAAATATGAATATATTGATAGACTTAAAGTGAAAGAATGCAGAAATATTGCTCATGGAAACACTAAGCAAAAGGAAACTGAAGTAGCTACATATGATATCAACAGTCTTCAAATTAGGTATATAAATAGGGTTAAAGAGGGATATTAAATAATGATAAAAGGGTCAGTTTTCCAAAAAAGACATAATGTTCCTAAATATGCATGTAGTTAATATTGAAGCAGAATATATGAAGCAAAAATTGATAGAATTGAAAAAGTGGACAAATCCATAATTATAAATTGAGGACTGTGACACTCTTTTTTCAATAATTAATAAATCAAACCAGAATGAAAATAAATAAGGATAAAGACTACTTGAGCAATATACTTAACTAATTTAATAGAATTATCATTTAAGAATTATCATTTAATATAAGAATCCAAACAATAACAAAATATACTTTCTTTTGAAGAGCATTTGGAACACTCAGCATGACAGACAATATTCTAGGATGTACAATAAACCTTAATAGAGTAAAAAGAATAGAAATCATAGAAAGGATGGCCTCCAAACATAAATAATTAAACTAAAAATAAAACACAGGAAGACATCTAGAAAATCCTCAAATATGTGGAAATCAAACACATTTATAATTAACCCACAGAAGAGATCTCAAGAGAAATTCAAAATATTTTTTAATATTGAAAATATGAGGGGATAGCATTTGTGGGATACAACTAAAGTACTCTTATGCAAAAATTCATAGGAATATATACTTATATTAGAAAAGAAAAAAGGACATAAATCGGTAACCTAATATTTCAACTTGAGACACTATAAAAAAAGAGCAAATTAAACCCAGGACAAGAAGGAAGAAAATAATAAAGGTAAGAGCAGCAATAATGAAATTTAAAACAGAACAATAAGAAGTTAATGAAGGTAAAGCTGGCGTTTGAAAAAAATTAAGAAGCACTGAAATTGGCAAATCTCTAGCCAGACTGACCAAAAGAAAACAAAGATGGTAAAATTGTCAAAATTGGAAATGCAAGAGGGCATATCACTACAGACTGTGCAGATGTTAAAAAAATATTAAAGAGATTGTTCTATATCATGCATTTGACAGTCTTTAAAACCCATTTTTTAAAATTTTTTAAAAATATTTATTTATTTAATTTTAGACAGAGGGGAAAAGAGAGAAACATCAGTGTGAGGTTGTCTCTCACACACTCCCCTCACCAGGGGCCTGGCCCACAACCCAGGCATGTGCCCTGACTGGGAATTCCACCAGTGACCCTTTGGTTCAGAGGCTAGCACTCAATCCACTGAGCCACACCAGTCAGGGCCACACCCATTTATGACAGACCTCTCAAAACACTAGAAATAGAAGGATAATTGTTTAACCTCAAAAGACACTTAAAACAATAAAAAAGTCACTAGCATTATATTTGTTGATACAATACTAAATGCTTTTCTGCTGAGATTAGAAACAAGGTATGTGAAAGTACAACCCTGATTTTTTATATTGATCTTATAGCCTGTAACATTAGTAAATTTACTTTGTAGTCATAGGAGTTGTTTCAATCAATTGCTTGGATTTTTCTATATAGAAACTAATATTGTCTGTGAATAGGTCTTATGGGGAAAGAGAGAGTCTCCAGAAGAAGAGCTAGCCAATATTATTAATTAACATTCTAAAACTGTAAAGGGAATTTATTAGAGATATGTGGTCTTTTCAGTAAATGGTGCTGGAAAAAACTGGGCAACTAACTGTGAAAAAATGAAAATCAACCCATATCTGAAACCTTATAAAAAGTTTACTCAAAATTGACCTGCCCTGGCTGGTATGGTTCAGTTGGTTGGAGTGTCATCCCATATACCAAAAGGTTGCGGGTTTGATTCCTGGTCAATGCACATACCTAGGTTGTGGGTTCGATCCATGGTCAGAGTGTGGAAGGCCACTGATTGATGTTTCTCTCTTTTACTCTGTCTCAAAAAAAATTAGCAAATGTATCCTCAGGCCAGGATTTTTAAAATATATGGTCATAGGTCTAAGTGTAAAACATGTAACTATACAACTTCTGGAAGAAAACATAGGAAAAATATTTTGTTACTTTAAACACAAATAATTCTTCGTCATGATATCAAAGTCACAATCCATAAATAAAACCATTATTTAACTTTATCATAATAATTTTTTGTTCTATGAAAGACACTGTGAAGATAATGAAAAGATAGGCCAAAAACTCTGGAGGGAGAATACAGTTACAGATCACTTAGTTGACAAAGGATTTATATTGAGACTATGTCAAGAATTCTTACAACTAAATAATTAAGAAATATTATCCAGTTAAAACAAATGAATGAAAGATGAACAGACACTTCACCAAAGAAGATATATGAATGGAAAACTCATGAAAAAATGTTCAACTTCATTAATCATAAGGGAAATGCAAATTAAAAATGCAGTGATAAACCACTAGGCATCTATTATTATAGTTCAAAAAAAGGAAAAAAAAAGACAGTAATGAGCACTGAGGAAAACATGGAATGCCTGGAGCTGTCATACATTGCCAGTCAGAATGCAAAGTCTCTTTGGAAAAGTTTGTCAGTTTCTCATAAAGTTCAAAATATACTTCCAATATCACTCAGCAATTTCACTACAAGGTATTTACCTAAGAGAAATGAAAACTTATGTTCACACAACATGTATGTAAATATTTTTAGGAGCTTTATTCATAATGAAAAAGAAATAGAAAGAATCACGATGCCCTTCAACCAGTGAAAGTATAAACAGACTGTGTTTCAACCATACAGTGGAGAGGTTTCAGCTCCTAAAAGAAATGAACTATTGATTTGTACAAAATCACAAATGAATGTTCAATGGATTTTGCTAAGTAAAAGGCTACCTGCTATATGATTCCATTTCTGTGATATTTGGGGAGAGGTCAAACAAATACATTTTCAAAATAAAATTAGTCAATAGACAAAGCTTCTCTGAGTGTTCCCATTGCCCATCACATCTCTATTCCAATTATTACATGGTTACTGTGGTGGTATGGTATTGTGTATGTGAAAGAGGTATTTTTAGTGGAAAGTGTTTTACATTAAAATATTATTTGCTACAGAAATGCATGTGAATCCTTGCAGCTTAATTCTTCTCATGTGATATAATTGCCTATTGGAAATTAAATGCACACTAGGATTAGTATAACCTAGAACTTTCAGTTGGTCCCAGAACTAGATTTTGCCCACAGTGGTTAACATCACTGCAAATTATTTCTCCGTTACTGAACTACAAAGAAGAGTAGTATGAAAATTAGCAGATGTATGATTAAACAACACTTTTTTAAAGTAGAAAACTATTTCAAAGTGCAGTGGTTTAAACTATTAATTGATTTTTTAAAAATTAAGACAGTGTTAGATCCATGAAGGCACAGGTGATCTGTAATAAGAACACATCATAATTATATATAACAAAACCATTTTTCTAAGGTGTAGTTTAGTAGAATCTAGAATATATATACTTTGAATATATTTCAGGAATTTAGTATTATTATATTACAATATGAATTGAACTCCTTAGTCACAGCTGGGAGAGGGAAGAATAAAGAATAAATAATCCTCTTTGAGATGCTCTTCCATGTCTAATATTGTAGACACCCAGGAAGTCTTTACTGTTAACCAGACTTTCTATTATGTAGTGATTTCTTGATAATATTTTGTTATAGTATTTTTCAATGAGAAAGCTTTTATTTAACAAAGAATTTTATTGAAGAAAGGTAGCATTATGAAGATTTACTCTGATGAAACTGCAAATAACATTTTGGTCATATTTATTTATTAAAAAATAAGTTTGAGGAGTTCCAAACTTAGGTTTCCATGATTTAACTGTTGAAGATTGGTCTATTAGTACTGGAACATGTTACAGCATTTACATGAAGTTTGATCTGAAGTGTAATTTGTTCTGGTTGAAACAACTGGTGGTTCTTGTTTCTTTTTTAATCACCATTTTTGTGAAGACTCCTTTTCCATTGAGAAAAATTTTAATATTTTTGAAATAGATGGCAAGTGATTCTTCCCTTGAATTTAACATGGGTTTCTGGTTCTGTTGTGCAGAGTTTCAGTTTTGTTTTCTTGGGGCCATTGCCAACATGTATGGTTTAGGGTGCTTATTAAGAGCTCCGTCCCAATAAGAGAAAATATGCTCCGAAAAAAACAAAATCAGCATAATGACACCAGGAAGTCTATTTAAGGAGTGGTGCAGGATCCCTAATTTCCAAATTTCTTACAATTCTGAGTATTGGAATGAAGTTTAGAAGTGAGCATTTTGTTGTATTCTCAAAGTTACATTGAAATCAAGCCAGTCCCACAGATCACCAAAGGAATGAAATGGTCCTGCCAAGTTGCCTCTTGCAGTGAGTTTTGCAAGTATGTAAAACTTGCAAAACTTCAAGTGTGTAAAGTCCAAGGAAAGTGTGCTGTCATGCTGGCCCTCATTTTTGCAAATCAGATGTGGACATAAATATGCAGTTAATCAAGATGCTAATTAAAATTAACAGTTGGTAAAAAGGATGTATCAAAATATTAATAGTTGGTTTTCAAATTGAATTGAAAGGACACAGTGTACAGCAGGTGGCAGTAAATCTTAAAATTGTTCTCTTTTTGTTTGGTACATGAAGGCATTTTGATTCTGGTAGTATGGATCCACATCTTCCATTCCTCTGACACCATTCCTCAAGGAAGATTTCCGTAAACAAGGAGGCTCTTTTCCAACTTCCAAGTCAGTGTTTTGCTTTAAATCTTTTTCTAGGTGTTTGTCTTGTGTTTATAATAATATGCTCTTACCTGAGTTCAAGAGACTCTGGTGAAGGGAACCAGCTCTTATGTTCTGGTGAAGCCATTTTCCATTTTGCACTTGCAACTGTGTGATGGGTCTCCAACAGCACCCCAGGGAACCCGAAGAAGCTGGGCTTCTAGGAACCCTTTTCTCCTGTCTTCTCTTTCTGATCTCTCTGGTTTCCTGGGCTCCGGTTGCTTAGAAGGTGTTGCTAGGCAGGCATCTGTTGTCACCAGCTGATGCCACCCAAGCTACGATGGATGGCTCTGTAGTAAACAGTCCCACTGAATTGCCAGCTGTAAAGCAAGTCACTGGGGCGGCTGCCCAGCCACTGACTCAGAGGCCCCTCCTGCCAGACGCACAGTGGATTTGCAACTGCCGCCTGGAAGCTTTTTATGTCCTTCCCTGCTGTAGTGTTTTTAACTTTTCCCTCATGAGAGCTGATAGGTGATTTCTCTTCAAAATATACATTTTGTGTCAATTTTGAATCATTATTTAAGAAAAACAAATTTTTGTCTCATTTATTGGTGCACTTTGCCAGCTATTAGTGTCCAACTTAAGAAGTACTGCTATAGAAACAGTGACATCACCAGAGGTCTTCTTTAATTGTAGAGTGAGAACATTTCATATTATAGCTCCGTTGTTTAAATTTATCTATACCGAAAATAGCAAAATTGATCCCTTGATATACCTGATATAATCTAATTGCCTAAAATGTGAACCACAAACTCTGCACTGTAGATGCCATCATGGTAAATGCTGTTTAACTTATGCAAAATTTATGGAATGATGACAAAACAAAAGCTTCTGAGAGAATAATTGTTTCACCACAAGGCATTTATACCTCAAACTCCAACGGTAAAGTGTAAATCACCCTTGACTTATCATTGATTCATCTGATGGACAAAAAATAATGGCAAGAACATAGACAGGTTTAAGATATATTCCTGGTGGCCCATGTGTCTACCTGAGTGTGAGCATGTGTGTGCACAGTGCACACATGTACACACACATTTTTCACACATGTTTCTCTTTTAACTAAATGTCTTTTTTCATTTTCCTTTATACCATCATATGTTGTTACTTTGACATCTACTACCTAACAAAGTCTGCCCTCTGATCCAGTAAGTGGGTAAACAAACACTTCAAGTAAGTCTCAGAAAATTCAGAAGGATGGTCCACAAACTTGGTTGCACATTGGAAATACCTCCAGAGTTTTAAAGAAATGCTCATGCCTTGGATCCAGCCCCAGGGTTTCTGATTTAAAATTTGTTGTGTGTAAACTGTATGTTAGGATTTTAAAAAATGATGATCCTAATATACAGTAAAGTTTGAAAACCACTGTTTTAGAATACAGTTTATGTGAGTACCTAGTATACAAAGACCATGTATTTTGAAACAACAAGCAACCATTTTATTAATGTTTTATGAATTAAAAATGTATAGAAGTTATTTTATAAGGATTTTAAAGTAAATTGACATACTATATGAGTCTTCAAGAAGGGATATGAATTGCAGTATAACATCCTTTTATAAGAGTGTAGGAATGAATAACGACCCCCCTTAAAAGCAGAAAACATGGGGTTGATTGGTGATTCTGCCACATCCTAAATATTTTGCATTTGCTGAACTTATGAAAATTACTTTTTTGTGTATCAAGTGCAGATAGCAATGTCATTTTTATGGTATTTTGAAAATGGTATGTGTGAAGGAAATTCCTGAACTTTCTATAAATACTGTGAGTACTGTACAGATTTCCATGTTCCTTGTGGCCTGCTTCTGGCCTTTTATGTGTATAAAGTATATATTTTTTAGATCACTTTAATTAATGCCATATTTATGATTAACTCATTTATATAGGAATTTCTTCATTAAACAGTTATCTATTGAAATGCCTAGTCTGTTTCTCAGACACTTGCTAGGTGTTGCAGATATAGAGCCATAACCAGTTCTTGTCTCAGTCCAATCACTGTCTAACACAAAAGCAATATACTCATGCTTGCCTGCATTTGTGTTTTGGATAATGGGATAGCTAAATGTCCAGGATATTCATAACAAAAATATGAAAATGACAAATTGTGAAGGCCACTGTGAAGTCCGTTAAAGCTTAAGTCATATATGTTCAAATTGAAGACATTTTTTTTTATGTCTTTTGGGCATTGGACATTTTAGTACATTGAGTTGGATATAATGTGATTAAAACTTTTTTTTAATGGACAGGCACTATGAACAACTGAATATATTTATAGGTTCTGAAATCATATTGTCTTGGTTCAAATGTTTGCTTTACATCAAGTCAGCTGCATGATCTTGGGCAGATTATGAAAAATCTGAGTTCTGGAGTATAAAAACTAAGACCTTGATTGAAAGGTACCTTGCTAAAATATTTTAATGACATAAATCTTGGACTATGAATCACAAAAGGAAAAATAACCTCTAGTTAATATTCTAGCAAGATGGCTAAAAATTTCTGATGAGTATCATTATCACTTATAAATAAGTTGAAATTTGATCTTCAAGTATAACATGAATTGATATCAAATATCAATTTCTATTTTGAATTTTTTTTCTATTTTGAAGTCAACCTCTTCCTTATTTCACTGATTGTTTCCTAACATCCTAAATTTTATCCTCAAATTATAATGAGCACAAGCAATAATTTTTATTTTAAAAATATATTTATACACCTTCAGCATAAAACCTTCAGAGCCCATTCATGTTGTCACAAATGGTAGAATTCCCTCATTTTTCACTGAATACTACTCCATATAGGTATGTATATTCATCCCTTAGTGGACACTTAGGTTGTTTCCATATCTTGGCTATTGTAAATAATGCTACTATGAGCATGGGGGTGCAGATTGTTTTTTGAGTTAGTATTTTCATTTTCTTTGTATGTGTTCCCAGACATAGAATTGGTGGATCATATGGTAGTTCTATTTTTTAATTGTTTGACGATCTTCCATAGTGTTTTTTATTGTGGCTGTGTCAGTTTATAGTTTTACCATCAGTGCACAAGGGTTCCCTTTTCTCCACATTCACTCAATCATTTGTTATCTCTTGTCTTTTTGATGATGGCCATTCTAACAAGTGTGAGGTTATATCTTATTGTGGTTTTAATTCTGCATTTCCTTAATGATTAGTGATGTTAACCAGGAGCGAGACAAATGGGCCCACTCTCTTCTCTCCTACTCAACAGATTACTGGAAATTCTAGCTAGAGCCATCAGGCAAGAAAAAGAAATAAAAGTTATTAGAATTAAAAAGGAAGAAGTAAAATAGTCTCTATTTGAAGATGACATTATTTTGTGTGTAGAAATTTCTAAGGACTTAACCAAAAAAGTGTTAGATCTAATCAATGAAGTCAGTAAAGTTGCAGAATACAAAATTAACACCAAAAATCAATATCATTTCTAATACTAACAACAGAATTTCTGAGAATAAATTGACCCCATTTACAATCACATCAAAAACAACAAAATGGAAATAATTTTAAGAAGATGAAAAATCTCTATGTTGAAAGCAAGATATTGATGAAAGAAACTGAAGAAGACACACAAATGGAAAGTTACCTGTGTTAAAGGATTGAAAGAGTCAATGTCATTAAGATTTCAAAATAAGCAAAAGCCATCTATAGATTCAGTCCCTATCAAGATTCCAATGACATGTTTTATAGAAGTAAAAAAAAAAATTAAAAATTTTATGGGGGAACAAAAGATGCCAAATATCCAAAGAAATTCTGAGAAAGAAGAACAAAGCAGGAAGGATCACATTTTCTGATTTCAAGCTATACTATAAAGCTACAGTTTTTAAAATAGTATGGTTTTGGGATAAAAAACAAAGATGTAGACTAATGGAACAGAACTGAGAGCCCAGAAATAAAGCCAAGCATGCACAGTCCACTAATATTTGATTAGCGTAATATTTGTGAAAAAAGTCTTTTTAATGAATAGTGCTGGTATAGTTGCATATTAACATGTAAAGGAATGAACCTGGACCTATATCTACACCACTGACAAAAATTGACTTGAAATGTATTAGAGTTAAATTTAAGACCTGAAACCATAAAACTCCTAGAAGAAAACATAGTGTTTTGATAGGGGTCTTGATGATTATTTATTTATTTATATTTATATTTATTTTTATTTTTATTGTTGTTCTTGTACAGTTTTCTGTCCTTTATTCCCATCCCAGCCCACTGCCCCAGCCTTCCCACCTCCCTCCCATTTGCATCCCCCTAGTTTTTGTCCATGTGTCTTTTATACTTGTTGCTCTAAACCCTTCCCCTTTTCCTCTGAAATTCCCTTCCCTCTCCCCTCTGGTCACTGTCAGCCTGTTCTCAATTTCAGTGTCTTTGGTTATACTTTGCTTATTTGTTTCTTTTATTGATTAGGTTCCTGTTAAAGGTGAGATCTTATGTTATTTGTCTTTCACCACTTTGCTTATTTCGCTTAGCATAATGCTCTCCAGTTCCATCCATGCTGTTGCGAAGGGTAGGAGCTCCTTCTTTCTTTCTGCTGCATAGAATTCCATTGTGTAAATGTACCATGTTGTTTGATCCATTCATTTACTGATGAGCAAATTAGATTGCTTCCAGCATTTAGCTATTGTAAATTGTGCTGCTATGAACATCAGGGTGCATAGGTTCTTTTGAATTAGTGTTTCAGGGTTCTTAGGATATAATCCTAGCAGTGGAATTGCTGGGTCAAAATGCAGTTCCATTTTTTGAGGAAATTCCATACTGTTTCCCATAGTGGTTGCACCAGTCTGCAATCCCACCAACAGTACACTAGGGTACCCTTTTCTCCACAACCTCTCCAACACTTGTTGTTTGTTGCTTTGTTTATGATGGCCATTCTGACTGGTGTGAAGTGGTATCTCATTGTGGTTTTAATTTGCATCTCTCTGATAGCTAGCAATATTGAGCATCTTTTCATGTGTCTCTGGCTCCTCTGTATGTCCTTCTTGGAGAAGTGTCTGTTCAAGTCCTTTGCCCATTTTTTAATTGGGTTGCTTGTCTTCTTAGACTGGAGTTGTGTAAGTTCTTTATATATTTTGGAGATTAAACCCTTGTCTGAGGTATCATTGGTAAACATGTTTTCCCATACAGTAGGTTCTCTTTTTATTTTAATACTGTTTTCTTTAGCCGTGCAGAAGCTCTTTATTTTGATGAGATCCCATTTGTTTATTCTTTCGTTTATGTCCCTTGCTTTAGGGGACATATCAGTAAAAATGTTGCTGTGTGAAATATCTGAGATTTTCCTGCTTATGTTCTCCTCTAGGACTTTAATGGTGTCATGGCTTATATTTAAATCTTTTATCCACCTTGAATTTATTTTTGTGTATGGTGTAAGTTGGTGCTCGAGTTTCATTTTTTTGCACGTAGCTGTCCAGTTCTCCCAACACCACTTGTTGAAGAAGCTAATTTTACTCCATTTTACGTTGCTGCCCTCTTTGTCAAATATTAATTGACTGTAGAGACTTGAGTTTATTTCTGGGCTCTCTGTTCTATTCCACTGGTCCATGTGCCTGTTTTTATGCCAGTACCAGGCTGTTTTGATTACAGTGGCCTTGTAATATAGTTTGGTATCAGGTATTGTGATCTCTCCTACTTTTCTCTTCTTTCTCAAAATTGCTGCAGCTATTCAGGGTCATTTATGGTTCCATATAAATTTTTGAAGTGTTTGTTCTATGTCTGTGAAATATGCTATTGGTACTTTAATAGGTATTGCATTGAATCTGTAAATTGTTTGGGGTGGTGTGGACATTTCGATGATGTTGATTCTTCCAATCCATGAACATGGTATAGGTTTCCATTTGTTTGTCTTCCTTGATTTCTTTCTTCAGTGTTATGTAGTATTCTGCATACAGTTCTTTTACCTCCTTGGTTAGGTTTATTTCTAGGTATTTTATTTTTCTTTTTGTAATATCAAATGGGATTTTTTTCTTGATTTCTGCTTCTGCTGTTTCATTGTTGGTATACAAAAATGCCTTTGATTTCTGGGTATTGACTTTGTATCCTGATGTTTGGCCAAATTCATTTATTAGGTCAAGCAGCTTTTTGGGCGAGTCTATAGGATTTTCTATGTACACTATCATGTCATCTGCAAACAATGATAATTTTTTTCCTCCTTTCTAATTTAGATGCCTTTATTTCCTTTTCTTGTCTAATTGCTGTGGCTAAGACTTTCAATACTATATAGAATAGAAGTGGTGAAAGTGGACAACCTTGTCTTGTTCCTGATCTTAGTGGAAGAGATTTTAGTTTTTGCCTATTGAGTATGATGCTGGCTGTAGGTCTCTCATATATGGGCTTTATTATGTTGAGGAATGCTCCCTCTATTCACACTGTGCTGAGTGTTTTTATCATAAATGGGTGCTGTACCTTATCAAATGCTTTTCCCCATCTATTGATATGATCATGTGATTTTTGTCTTTGCTTTTGTTTATGTGATGTATTACATTTACTGATTTGCAAATGTAAAAACATCCTTGCATCCCTGGGATGAATCCCACTTGGTCATGGTGTATGATCTTTTTAATGTATTGTTGGATGCAGTTTGCCAATGTTTTGTTGAGGATTTTAGCATCTATGTTCATCATAGATATTTGCCTGAAGTTTTCTTTCTTTGTTGTATCTTTATCTGGTTTTGGGATTAGGATGATGCTGGCTTCATAAAAAGAGTTTGGGAGTCTTCCATCATTTTGGATTTTTTGGAATAGTCTGTGAAAGCTAGGGGTTAGCTCTTCCTTAAATGCTTTGTAACATTCTCCTGTGAAACCATCTGGTCCCGGGCTTTTGTGTGTTGGGAGTTTTTTGATTACTGCTTCTATTTCATCTGCTGTTATTGGTCAGTTCAGGCTCTCTGCTTCTTCTTCATTGAGTTTTGGGAGATTATATTTTCCTAGAAACATGTCCATTTCACCTAAGTTTTCAAATTTCTTGGCATACAGTTCTTCATAGTAATTTCTTACAATCCTTTGTATTTCTGTGGTGTCAGTTGTAATCTCTCCTCTTTCATTTGTGATTGTGTTTATTTGGGTCCTCTCTCTTTTTTTTTTCTTGATGAACCTGCTTAAAGGCTTGTCAATTTTGTTTATCTTTTCAAAGAACCAGCTCCTGGATTCATTGATCATTAGAATTGTGCTTTTAGTCTCTATGTGATTTAATTCTGCTCTGATCTTGGTTATTTCCTTCCTTCTACTCGCTCTGGGGTGTCTTTGTTGTTGTTCCTCGAGTTCTTGTAGGTGTAGGGTTAAGTTGTTTGTTTCAAATGTTTCTTTTCTAGGTAGGCCTATATCTCAATGAACTTCCCTCTGAGGACTGCCTTTGCTGTGTCCCATAAGTTTTGGGTTGTTGTGAGTTGATTTTCATTTGTTTCCAGAAACTTTTTGATTTCCTCCCTAATTTCATTCTTGACCCATTCATTGTTTAATAACATGGTATTCAATCTCCATGATTTTGTGTGTTTTGGGTTTTCCTCCATGGGGTTGATTTCTACTTTCAGTTCCTTGTGGTAGGAGAAGATGCTTGGTATGATTTCAATTTTCTTGAATTTGCTGAGGCTTATTTTGTGTCCTATCATGTGGTCTATCTTTGAAAATGTTTCATGTGCATTTGAAAAAATGTGTATTTAGTTTCTTGGGATGAAGGGAACTATATATATCAGTTAAGTCCATTTCATCTAGGGTGTTGTTCAATGGCACAATATCTTTGTTGATATTTTGTTTGGAAGATCTGTCCATTTTTGACAGTGGGGTGTTGAAATCCCCTACTATAATTGTGTTGCTGTCAATATCTTTCTTGAAGTCCTCTAAGATTTTCTTTATGTATTTAGTTGCTGCTATGTTCAGTGCATATATATTTACAATGTTTATGTCTTCTTGGTGGATTCTTCCCTTGAGTATTATGAAGTGACCTTCTGGGTCTCTCTTTATGGCTCTTCTTTTGAAGTCTGTTTTGTCTGATACGAGTATTGCTACCCCGGCTTTTTTTTCCAGTTCATTTGCTTGGAAAATTTGTTTCCAGCCTTTCACTTTGAGTCTGTATAAGTCTTTTATCCTGAGGTGGGTCTCTTGTAGGCAGCATATGTGTGGGTCATGCTTTCTTATCCATTCAGCTATTCTATGCCTTTTGATTGGAGCATTTAATACATTTAGGTTTAAGGTTATTATTGATAGATACTTATTCATTGCCATTTTCATACCTGTGTTCCTCTCCCTCTCTTTCTCCTTTCCTTCCTTTCTTTAAAGCAGGCCCTTTAGTATCTCTTGCAGAACTGGTTTGGTAGAGGTGTATTCTTTTAGACTTCTTTGGTCTGGGAAGCTCCTTATTTGGCCTTCTAACTTGATTGAAAGCCTTGCTGGGTAAAGTAGTCTTAGTTGCAGGCCTTTGGTTCTCATTACTTCGAATGTTTCTTGCTATTCTCTTCTGACTTGGAGTGTTTTATTGAGAAGTCAGCTGCTAATCTTATCAGAGCTCCCTTGTATGTTACTTCTTTTTTCTCTCTTGCAGCCTTTAAGATTCTCTCTTCATCTTGGAATTTTGCCATTTTAATTATGATGGGTCTTGAAGTGGGCCTCTTTGGGTTCCTCTTGATTGGGACTCTCTGTGTTTCCTGTATTTGTGTGACTTTTTCTCTCAACAAGTTAGGGAAGTTTTCCACCATTACTTTTTCAAATAGGTTTTCTATCCTTTGCTCTTATTCTTCTCCTTTTTGTATCCCTATTATATGGATATTATTACGTTTCATGTTGTCTTGCAATTCTGTTAATCCCCCTTCATTCTTTCTGCACCTCTTTTCCTTTTCTTGCTCTTTCTGGATGTTTTTTTTCCACTTTGTCCTCCAGCTCACTGATCCTATCTTCTGCTTCATCAATTCTGCTTTTTCATTCCTTCCAGTGTGTTCTTCAGTTCAGAAATTGTGTTCTTCATTTCCTCTAGGCCCTTGTTGATATTTTCTATTTCCTTTTTCATGTTGATATAGTTTGCAGTGAGTTCATTGTAGCTTCCCTGTAGTTTCTGGTAGTTCATTGAGAGCTTATTGAGCATCCTGATAACCATTGCTTTGAACTCAATATCTGATAGTTGAGTTGACTCCATTTAATTTAGTATTCTTTCTGGTGCTTCCTCCTTTCCTTTCATTTGGGGATTTTTTCTTTGTCTTCGCATTGTTTGTGAGACTCTTCTTGTTAGCCTCAGCTTCTTATATTGATCTGTTCTGGCTCCCTGGGTTTATGGTGTGAACTTCTGTGGTAGAATACCAGTGATGTTCAGTGGTACAATCTCCTTTGGGTATCCTGGTGTTCACAGCCTCCACTGTCTCAGCTGTTGGGATGCCCTCTCTTTGGGACCAACTCTGTTTTTTTCACAGTTTCACGTTGTTTTTTTCTTTTTTTTCCTCACTCATGGGTATTTAAAAGGGGAAAGAGGAAAAAATGAAAAAAGAAGAAGAAAAGGAGGAAGGAAAAAGAGATAAAATTGAAAAGAAAGGAAGAAGGAATAAAACAAGAAGTAAAGATAAAGAAAATGAGTTAAGGGGTAAAAAATAAAAATAATAAAAAAATAAAAAATACTAAAAAAAAACAAAACCAAAACAAAAAAACTCTTGCTATTTTCAAACTTGCCAAGCCGGTTTTTCTCGTCTTGCTGGCTGCAAGGCCAAGGGGTGACGGTATTGCTTTTCTCCCCGTTCAGCACTCAGTTATCTTTGGGCTACTCTCCCCAGGGCTAGTCTGGCACCTCTCCGCCCAGGCTCTTGGATGTATGTTCTGAGCCTCCTATGGAGCGTGCACTTTTCTGAGTTTATGGGTGTGAGCTCAGGTCTCCTATGGGGCATGTGCTGACCCCGAGTTTAAGGGTGTGGGTCCCAGATTTCCTGGTTAGCATGCTCTCACCTTAGTTTCACGGGAGTGAGCTCCAGGTTTCCTATGGATCATGTGCACTCCCTGCATTCACATGTGTGGGCTCTGGTTCTCTCATGGTTCGTTTGCATTCCCTGGGTTCCTGGCATGGGCTATGGGTCTCCCATCATGCTCGGGAACCTCCGGTTTTACAGCTATCTCCGTTCCCGCATGGGCGCCTCTGGTCATGTGAGCTCCAGCATGCACTCCTCCCAGGCCTATGTGTGGGTGCTCACATCCCCAGCATGTTTGTAACTCAGACCTTAACTCCTCTCTGTGAGACTTCAAGCAATCAGGTCTCTCCTGGTGCTGCTCAAACCGTGTTTGACTGGGGAGGGAGTGGTTGACCCGGCTCCCTCCCTAGAGTCATGTAGCAGGCCAGGCAAGTGCTGGGCCTGGGGCCTGAGCTGCCCTGGTCTCCGCTCTGACCCCTGGGCTCTTATTGTTCAGAAGTACTCTCCTTACCGTCTGGTTTTTCAATGTCTGCTACAATTTTCGATCTCCTATTTTCAAATATGCTCTGCTACTGTTGGTTGTTTGCTCTGTTCCTCCGTAGATCAGCCAGATTTTTCTCCCATGTGTAGGGGGAAGTGGAATCTGCTCCCTCCTACCGCACCACCATCTTCCTTCTCCTGATGATTTTTTAAAAGACACCTAAATACAAGCAACAAAATGAAGAATAAATAAGTGGGAATGCATCAAACTGAAAACCTTTTGCGTAGCAAAAGCAAATAGAAAAATATGGCTTTTCCTTTTATTCACTGATGGAGTAACTATTATTTTGCTGAATATCAGTTTTTCATTTCATGTAATTTTAGTATATTTTCTTGTGTTTTAGGATTTGTATAGGATATTTTGCAAGACCTCATGCCACATGTAGTAACTCTTTATTTAAAACATTTTAACTGTACTATCAGCATATTCCTATTCACTTTTAATATAAATTATAAAATTCCAAGGACATGTTATGAAGGATTACCATCCTATGAAATTTTACCATCTTATGAAGTCTCAAAATTAAGTAATGCTTTAGATCTTTAAGTGAAACTTCAGAATTACTTCTACATCTATAAACAGTTTGTGGTTTATCTGTTTTTCAATGCTTCCAACTCTCATGGAACTACACATATATTAGACAATTGATCCTTGTTTGTTGAATCACCCATCATGCATCTATTTAAAATCATCTGTGTAATAGTTACCTTGATATTTTCTGGGAATATATACATGAAAAAATACATGACCCAAACCTTCAAATTGCTTACAGACTACTCACGGGAATAATGTACAGGGATTGTATTGTAACATTATAAGTGCCAAAACAGAGTTTGTATATAACACTCTGTAATTGTGGGGAAGATGTGACCAAGTCTGCCTAGTGAAGTCAGGAAGACTTCATCAAATAAGTGCATTTGAACTTCTTTAAAGCACGTGTAGGCTTTTATCAGAGGCCCTCCCAGGGCTAAAAACATGGGGACATTTACTGTCCAATATTGCTGGCTTGGTGATCTGATGGTGAGGTAAGGTTGACCATGATTCCTGGTGCTACTAGATAAAGATGAGCTTTGGTTTCCCTGTTATAACACTATAGTATGGTGCATTGAAAAAGAATGGAATGATAAGGAAGAGAATTAGGACACTAATGCGGTAGTCTAGGTTCAGGGATGATTAATACAAGGTAAAGGACAGAGATTAAATGGGATTAGGTGTTAGAGGGTTTTAGAAAGTCAGTTCAGAAGGATTTAATGAATGATTGGGTGTGGGGGATAGTGAAGATCTATTTTGGCTGGCTCTAAAAAAGGAACCCTGGGGCAGGAGCAGCTTTTTTGGAGGAGATACGTTAATGTTACTCATGTTTAATCTGCGGTAACTGTGAGATATACAGTGTAAGCTACCCAAAGGATAAATGGATTGTCAGGTCCAGCTCTGGTAATATCTGTTTGGAAGTCATCATTGGGAATGGATTGGATATTAGCTGGATTTTGGAAGATGGAGCATCTGTGGTCAGCAGGACAGGGGAAAAGGGAGGACATTCTGGGCTGACTGGTGACATGCTTTTAGAATAGTATGGAGATAAGTGTTTACTAAACTCAGTGTATGCTGAGTAATGTGTAATAAGGATCATGGACATGTAGGGTGAGGCCAAATTTTCAAATTATGGAGGGAAGTAATAGAATTATTAATGGCTGATGTACTTTTTAATGAAAAATACTTTTAGAAAAGAGGAATGAAATTATGTGATGAAAGAGCAGTTTAAAGACAAATAGTCAGGTAGCACTTGATGCGTAGCACCTCATTACAGTCAAACCTGTTGAGAGAATTTTTATAAGAATTTATTTGAACCAAACTGATGACAGTTTTGGAAAGCAAGCTCTTAAATGCTCCAGAGAATGCCAGTTTTGAAGTTTCTCTTATCCCTGTGTAAATAAGGTGGGAACACAGGGAGATCACATGAAAGTGGGAGAAAGCAAGGTCAGGATAGTTAGGAGTATGTGCTCCCTTGAGAGTGGGCACCTTCTAGGAATCTGCAAAGGAGGATTGCTTTTGACATTTCAAAGGTCTATCCTAGATACAGAAGAACTATGTACAGGGCTTAGCTTAAAAGCCTGTTACTAAAAGAAGTTACAGGCCAGGCAGTTAGGAATTTACGATCAGATCACTCTGTGAGGTTACTTTTGGTCTCTGAACTTGTACATATCCCATTTTTCATCCACAAAGCCATATGAGTTTTGGCTGCTGTGATTAGAAGACATAGGAGAGGAACATGACAGCCATGATATAGAAGATTAAGAAAGAGAATGAAATGGAAATTTGCGTTTGCGTGACAAAGATTGACAATTGTATTAGCAATTGCTTACACTTAATGAAGGTGTTTTATTGTTACCACACTGCTTCCAGTGAGCCATGTTTTCTAAGAAAATACATCTCTGTGACCCATGCTTCTTCACTCATCTTTGCGTTTGGTGTTTTCCTTCTTTCTCACCTTCTTCTCTTTGCTTCCGCTGACCTGCTGAGTTGGCAGACACCTGAGGAGGCAAGTTGTGTTGCTTCAAGAGAGAGGGGAGAACACCATGTCCTGCAGTTAAGGGCTTGCTTTCTGGGCAGGCACAGAGAAGCAGGCTTTAAATTCTAGTGAAACTCACTGCCTTAGATTCAAGGCAGCAGTTCTGATAATCCTGCGATTTTAGAAAGAAGAAATAAAAGCAACAACAAACCAAAGAGGAAACTGGTTTACAGCAGAGGAATACCAGATTGCACTGAAAGACAAATATTCAATACACTTTTTGACCGTCTTGCATTTTTGCCATTAAAGTTTGTTTGTTTTTCTGTCTAGTAGATGTGGGAGAAACATTGCAGGGCTATTGGCGAGACTGTGATGGCCATTAGATACAACAAACTTCAAGATGGTCTGGCAGAGCATCTTTGTTTAAGTTTAGCTCCTGTGGTGTCATCCTGGGACGTGGCAGAGTGCTGTTCATTCTCATAATTGGTAGAGATTTTTCCCCCTAGTATCTGGCAAACTGCTCTCTTATTCCTCCATGAGAAAGGTCTGGGCAGGTTCAGCCCATGTGTCTTCTTAGGAATTGTCCTTGCCATATGTTTGGCAGAATTATGTACCCCCAAATTCTATGTTGACACCCCCAAGCCCCAATACTTCAGAATGTGCCATATTTGGAAATAAAGTCTTTAAAGAGGTGATTAAGTTAACATGAAACTGTTAAGGTAGGGCCCTAGTCCAAAATGGCTGGTGTCCTTATAAGAAGGGGAAGAGGCACCAGAGACATGCACAGAGAGAAGTGGCCACAGGAGGACACAGTTAGAGGGCAGCCATGTGCTCGCCAAGGAGAGAAGCCAACTTGCCAATACCTTGATGTTAAACTTCTAGCCTCTGGAACTGTGAGAAATGCATTTCTGTTATTTAAGTCATCCAGTCTATAACATTTCATTACGGTAGGCCTAGCACACTAATGCACCATCCATAGCAGTTAGTAAGTTTGTAATTTCCTTGAGTGAATTTTTGGTGCCATGTAACTTATCTCTGCTATTCTGAAAATATTAGGCCTCCTGATGATGTGATGAGCCTTTCGCTTACTCTAACTTGCTTTCACATTTGTGATATGATACCAGAGCTAAGTGCTTTCTGCTCTCATTTTCCTGTTAGTGCGATGTGTTTCACTTAGTTGAACATTTTTCATTTTTCTAGACATTTTGAGTACATTTGCTAAAACTGAAATGAGAATCTCAATAAATGAATAAGTAATGATTTAGTGACATTTGCTATGTGCTTGAACTTTTATTGATCTTCAAGAATGAAATTTTCCAGTAGAGAATAATACATCAGGGGTTTCTGTAGATATTATTAAAAAGGATGCTTTTTAAAAACCTACATCAGAAAACAGGTTCTTTGATAAACATGAAGATAATATTGTGATGTAGATATGAGTATATGATCTAGAATTGGCAAACTATGGTTGAAATCTTGGCTCAGTCTCTTGGAAGCTGAGTAACAATGAGCAACATAACTGAAGTCTCATTTTACTCATCCATACAGTAGGGATAATAGTATTTGTTTCTACCTCATAAGACTGTGGTTGACATCTAATAAACTAATTGATAAAACAGTACTTGGTTTAGAGTAAGTCCTTCCTACATCTGAGCTTTTATTTTCCTGGCTGCTATTGCTAGCTGGTCTGGAAAATATAATTTCAGATTAATATTTTTCCTGTTAAAATCTTATAGTGATATTAATTTAAGGCAGATTTTCTCATTCTTGGCTTTATTGACATATATTGTAATTCAAAAGTCAAGAGACACAAGTATCAAATGGATGCAGAATTCAGGATTTACTAGATATAACGGGAAATAAGTATCTTCATTTTAAGAAACTAATGGAGCTTTTCAGATAGTTAGAAGTTACTATACCAAGTTTTCATGCCAATAGTGGGCTTGACATAACTCTTTAATATCAAGGTAAAAAACTGGGAAAGAATGAGTAGTCCCTTTATTGCTTATACAGTCTGTAAGAAAAGTTTTTCTTTGTTGCAACTTTAAAGTTGGTGTCCTACAGCTTTTTGTCATTTTGAGAATTGAAACAATTATTTAATTTTCATTTTTTTGATAATCTTCTCTTTTAGCAATACCAGCAAATCTTCCCTAAATTAGAATATAGCTTTATCAAAACATATATTCCTTCCTTAATTATATTAAATGTTTATTATTAACTTGAATAATTTTTGTCTATATGAAATTTTAAATACACCCTCTAAAATTGATGCAAAATTTTTGTGAAGTCCACTTCCTTTCTTCTTTATTTTTTTTTTTTGTCTTGGAATCAACATTGAAATCAAGAATAGAGATATAGAAACAAGGGATTTTAAATGTAATAGTAATTAACATTTGTGTAATTCTCTCATATGTGACTTAAAAATTTCACAATAGTAGGGTGATGCAGATATAATTACTAGAGGTTGGAAAAAGTGAGTCTGTGGTGGAAAGGCTTTCTTCGTAGGTGGAGCAGTAAGTGGTGTAGGTGCTGTTTGCTTCTAGTTCCTCTGGCTTTAGAGCCAGTGCCCTTATGCTCTATCACATTATTTGCCAGATAAACTTATCTCACAACTGTTGATAAGAAAATGAACTTTTGTTTCTTATTTTGATGTGCAATTCCTCTTGAAGTAGTCTTTGAAAGACTGATGAAGAAAGCCAATAGTTTGGGGAGAATGATGAAGTATCTCTCTCTCTCTCTCTGTCTCTTCTCTGTCTGTCTGTCTGTCTCTCTCTCTCTCTCTTTTTTTTTTTTTTACAAAGCCTTGAGGATCTCTCCTACTTCTGAAAAACACAGCATCCAATTTAAGAGGGGAATAATATTGAAATATAAACTCATATTTTAACAGTTAAATCTCACATATGGTGGAGTGCTCAAACAGGGAATATGTGAATAGATTGCTGCTTTCTTTTTGAGGTTTAATAATCATAGGGATATACAATTCAAAAGAATATAAGCATTCCTTTGTTCATTGCAGTGTTATTTATAATCATGAAGATTTGGAAGCAACCCAAGTGTCTATTAGTAGGTGACTGGATAAAACAACTATGGGACATTTACACAATGGAATATTACTCAACAGTAAAAGAAGAAAACTTCACCCTTTGCTGCAGAACGGATGGACCTAGAGAATGTTATGCTAAGTGAAATAAGATCATCAGAGAAAGACAAATACCATATGATTTCACTCTTATATGGAATCTAATGAACAAACTGAACAAGCACCATAGAGACAGACTCAGATAGAGACCAGGCTGACAGCTCTTGGGGGAAGGGGGAAGGTGTGGTTGGGGGTTGGAGGGATTGAGCAAAAAAAGGAAAAGGACTCATGGACACAGATAACAGTGTGGTGATTGGGGGAAGTGGGTGGGTGAATGTGGAAGAGGGTATGGGGGATAAATGGTAATGGAAATATACAATAAAAATAAAATAAATAATAATATTAATTATATATCATATCTCATATGTTATATAATACATCATATAATATCTAATATGTATCATGTATACTATATATGATATATGAAGATACTTATAGTTTATATATTATATATATTAGGGAAAAAAGTTGTTTTTCTTCATGAAAACAAACACAATGAAGTATTTTAATTCTTAATATTTTTGTTACTACCTTTTCCCTCACTCATCATACTGAAAATTAGTTAATCTTCACTTTAGAGGTACAGAATCCTTTTATTGTACCATACTAGATAGTACCTGAGTACATTAATGAAAAGTTTAAAGGAAATCACATGTTTGTTTCAGGAACTAAAGCTGAGTATTTTATGTCTGTCTTACAGCACAGATGCAATATTTGACCCCCCTCCCCACTTTGAGTACATAGATATTATAAACTCCAGGATAGAATGTCTCTCGGAAACTTTGGGAGCAGTGTGTCCGACTAGGGGTGGTGCTCAGATAAGAGCCAGCAGTGCTTCTAACTCTCAGTAATAATATCTGTCTTATCTTGTCAGGAATCAGACATTGTCTGAGTGGAAATCAGGAGATAATGCCAAGAAGACATCAAATGTGCAGAATGTTCTGTTCTGTTGAGTAAAACTTGTTAAATTTCACTCCTGTTTATACCTTAGTTACTGAAAAAAAGCAGGTGGTGGAAAATTATCTCATTCCTTCTTCAAGTTGAAGCCTCTAACAATTAATTATTAATTAGAGTTTGAAACAAATTAAAGAATCTATTTCTTTAGGTATTTTCCTTTTAAATAAAGTGTAGATGCTCATTGGTACAAGTATTAATAGATAAATGGATATCATTAAGGTGTATAGACAGAAGATTCTTTCTTTTTTAAATAATCATAAACCCTACTCCAGCATATGTAAACCCTGTGATTCTCCTAGTTAGCAAAACATTTCATTTAGTGTACTGTTTTGTTCTAACTCTACACTTTCAAAAATCTATTTAGAAATGATATCCATTTGTAAAATACTATATATTTCTCAGTGTTCATACTCTTTAGCAAAAGTAAATAGTTTGAATATTTATAATTGTTTTAATTGTACTCATTTTTACTAATACTCCTCTACCATCACAACTCTTTAAACCCAACCTGACTGCTTGAAATTCTTCAATAATAGTCATTGCCTCTTGAATAAAGTCCTAATTTCTAAGTCTTTAGGCTTTAACAACCATGAGGGAAGATACTTGTGTGACTTGCTTGTCTTGTATGTGGCTGATATTGTCAGTGCTTGCTGTTGTGCCTGTCTTACAGCAGGCACTCAGGAAACACTTGCAAAGGAACAAATGTCGTAGCAAGGTACCATATCACCTGACCTCAGTCTGCCTTCCCAAGGTTATCTCCCATCACTTATCTCCACATGTTCTATGTTTAACGCAATGAGCTTTTCTTTTCTGTTCCCTGAATGTACTCTGACTTTCTCCATGCATTTTATGTGCCTCTTCTACTTAGAGTGACTTACCCCACTGTCTGCATTCTCTATATTGCCTATCATTCTGTGAAACATGAGTTCAGATGTACTCTTTTGTAATGATTTATTTAATCTCATTTACTTTGTCTCCTAAAAACTCCCTCAAAATTTTATATATATATATTTCTTTTACTAAACTTGTTTGCTTTTTTTTCTTTTGGATCACAGTTACTAAATATGTTTCTTCTTACTTCCTTGAGGTGAGTGAGTATAAGAGGTTTGAAGAGTGTTTTAACTCTACTGCAACTTAACCCTCTATAGAAATCTTTGATGTGCTGATGCTCAGTAAATGATTGTTGAATGAATGGAGCCCTGGCTTTTTAATTCTCATTTAACTATGGAATTGACCTTTTAGTTGTTATTTTTCTCCTGAGGTATCTTAAAACTTCTTACAGTTGTTATGATTTATTAGGAGTTCAAAAGAACTTGGCTCTTATAAGTATTTAAAGAATCACTTTTGATTTGAGATATATAACAAAAAGGAATTGTTTCTCCCTTGAATTGGGAGGAAAAATCTTGACTTCAGTGACTGGCTTCTCAACAGACTATTTCAATAAATTGCTGTTAGGATCAATTATTTTAAATAACATCATATGCAAGGTACCTTATATGGTACATGGCAATCAGGGGTGCTCAATAAATGTTCCTTTTTCCTCATTTTCTATTATTCTTTGCCTTTAGTTTTCTCTTTTTCTTCTTGTCCTCCACTTTAAAAATAGTAATTTTCTTAAGTAAATTTTAAGTTATTTTAAATTTATGAAGACCTTTATGATATGGAGTTTATATTATATCCATTCATCTTTTTTTCTTTTTGTGACTTTTATTTCTTATATGAAAAAACTGGGGAAAAATTCTGTTTGCTTTATAGTGAAAATATGAAGACTAATGAAACAATAATGCCTTGAGCTACCAGGATCAAGTATGTAAATAAAAACTATTTAAAACAAAACATTATTGACCCTAACTGTGTGGCTCAGTGGATTGAGTGCTGGCCTGTGAATGGAAAAAAACTTTGGTTGTCAATATCTAGTTTTGCAGCTACTATCTACCTCCTAAAGCCCTTCAGGATGAATTTTTTAAATATAGAGGCTGGATATAGACTCACGCATATATGGTCAATTGATTTTTAAGAAAAAGATGTTATGGAAATTTAGTCAAGAAATGATAGCCTTTTCAAAAATTCACATTAGAACAATTGGACATGAGTATGCAGAATAAATGGACATTGATCCATATTTTATACCATACACAAAAATTAACTAAAAATGGTCAGAGGTCCAGTATGTAAAGCCTAATAGTATAGAATTTCTAGAAGAAAACAGAGTAGGGGATTATGCTAAGTGAAATAAGCCAGGCAGTGAAAGACAAATACCATATGATCTCACCTATAAGTGGAAACTAATCAACCAAACAAGCAGGAAAATTATAACCAGAGATATAGAAATAAAGAACAAATTCACAGTAACCAGAGGGGAGGGGGAGGGGATAATGGAGGATAGAAGGAGAAGGGTTGTCAAGGAACGTGTATAAAGGACACATGGAGAAAGCCAAAGGGGGTAGGATCAAGGGAGGTGGGGATTGATGGGGTGGGAAGGATTGGTGGGGGGAAAATGGAGACAACTTTTGTGACCTTATTTTAGACAAATATTTTCTAACTACAACTTCAAAGCACAGCCCATAAAATATTGACAAAATTGGCCATCATCAAGATAAAAATATCAGCTTTTCAAAAGACAGGAGAATGAAAATATAATCAATTTACTTGTAGAGAGAATAATCCCAAATTATATACCCAATAAAGTGTTTTTATCCAGATTATATAAAGAATTCTTAAAACTCAGTAATAAAAATCTCAAACAACCAAGTATGAAAAGAACAAAGTATTTAAATAGTTATTCAGTACAGAAGTGTATAACAACTAAGCACATGAAAATATGCTTAACATCTTTACTCTTTAGGGGAATGCGAATTAAAACCACAGTATGATATCACCATATATTTATTAAAATGGTTGACAGCAACAAGAACAACAAAACTGATAATGACATGTAGAACAATTTAGACTCTCTTGAATCCATCCACACTTTGCTAGTGGGAATGCAAAATGGTATAGCTATTTAGAAAAATTGTTTGGGTGTTTCTCATAAAGTAAACATACAATTGCTAGGTATTTAACCATGGGAAGTAAAAACTTATATTTACCCAAACACCTGTATGCAAATGCTTATAGCAACTTTTTGGAATTGCTGCAAACAACCTGTGTTACTCATCTGGTGACTGGTTAAATTGTGATATATCCATACAACACAATACTTTTCAACAACTGAAATTAGCTATCTACTGATGAATGCAACAACATGAGTAAATCTCAAATCCAATATGCTAAGTGAGAAAAACTATACTCAAAGGGCTATAAACTATATGAATCTTTAAAAAATTATATTTTATTGATTATGCAATTAGAGTTGTCCTGATTTTTCCCTCTTTGCCCCCCTTCACCCAGCACCTCCCACTCCCTCAGGCAATCTCCCCCCACCAGTGTTCATGTTGGTGGGTCATGTGTATAAATTCTTTGGCTACTCCATTTTCTATAATGTACTTCACATCCCCATGGCTATTCTGTAACTACATACCTGTACTTCTTAATCCCCTCACCTCTTTACTCACTCTTCCTCCCTTCTTTCCTTCCTGTAACTAACTTTTCTCTTGCTTTTAAGATTCTCTCTTTATCTTTAGCCTTTGGACTTTTAATAATGATGTGTCTTGGAGTAAGCGTCTTTATATCCATCATAATTGGGACTCTGCTTCCTGGACTTGCATGTCTATTTCCTTCACCAAATTAGGGAATTTTTCTTTCACTGTTTTTTCAGGTAGATTTTCGATTTCTTGTTCTTTCTCCTCTCCTTCTGGCACCTCTATGAGATCAGTGTTGGACTAAAGTTGTCCCAGAGACTGTTTATACTAAACTCAGTTTTTTTAATTCTTTTTTCTTCTTCTTCTGCATGGTTGTTTTGTGATTCCTTATGTTCCAAAATATTGATTTGATTCTCAGCTTCATCCATTCTAGTGTTGTTTCCCTGTGAATTGTTTTTTATTTCAATTAGTGTATCTTCCATTTCCAACTTTGTCTTTTTTATGCTGCTGAGGTTCTTACTAAGTTTGTTGAACATCCTTATAACCACTGTTTTGAATTCTGTATCTGATAGATCGCTTATTTCCATTTCATTTTGCTCTTTTTCTGGAGTTTTTATCCATTCTTTCATGTGGGCCATGTTTCTTTGTCTCCTCATTTTGGTAGCCTCTCCCTATGTTTGTTTCTAGGTATAGGTAGAGCTGCTTTGACTCTGTGTCTTGGTAGTATGACCTATGTAGTAAGTGTCCTGTAGAGTCCAGTGGCACAGCCTCCCCTGTCACCCAAGCTGGGTACTTGAGGTGCGCCCTTTGTGTGAGCTGTGTATGCCCTCCTTTTGCAGTTGAGCTTTGGTTGCTGTTGGCAGATCAATGGGAGAGATTTCCCCAGGCCAGTCAGCTGCAAGGGCTGCCTGTGACCACTGACCACTGACCTCTGTCCCCCGTGGAGGTTCAGCTGTGCAGTGGCAGGGTGTTGGTGCTCTGATGTGGTCTGTAGCTGTCCACTGGGTGTGCTGGACCTGGGGTTTCCCTGGGTGGTGCAGGCTAAGGTAAGCCCTCCACCTTTGTTTTGCTCCACCTGTGTTTTACCCGGTCTGAGCTGTAAAGCAATCCGAGATAGCTGCTACTTGTGCTGGACTTGGAGATTCCCAGGTGAAGCCAAGCTGTGACTCTAATCTGGCTGCTGCTAGGACTCTCAGAAGCCAGCTGTTGCTTGTTTGATAGGATTTAGGAGTTAAGACCAGCCATTCTTATGGAAAAGCAGATTGGGTGGGCCCCTAAATTGAGTCAAGTGGAGTCTCTGTGGATCTCCAAGGTGGGTCACACAGTGTTAGCCAGGTTGTTGAAGTTTCAGGTATAGTGTCAGCCTACCAGCTCTGTGCGGGGAGAGCTCAGCAAAGGGTTCAAGACCTCTACTTGCCCTGATGCCAGACACTTTAGTCTCTCCCAGTATACCACTGGTTCCCTTCAAGCTGCCCCCTTGGTGCTGGAGCCTATTGGGAACAAGTCTCTGTAGGTGAGTCCATGTATGGGTTCCCCAAGAGAAACTACTTAGGGCTCCATCAACCTCCTCCACCCACTCAATCCCTGCTGGTTTTAGCAGCCACAAATTGTGGGGACTTATCTTCCTGACACTGGAACCCTAGGCTGGGGGTGCCTGGTGTGGTTCTGGGACTTCTCGCTCCCGATGTATCCCTCCTGAATTTTTATCCATGTGGGTGTGGGACCAGCCCGTTCTGCATCCTCACCAGTCCTACCAGTCTGGGTGGATGCGGTTTCTTCAATTCATAGTGGCCAGACTTCTGTTTAACTCGATTTCCGACATTCCTGAGTGATGGAATTCTATATTTTAGAATTCTATATTTTATTTGTAATTTTTATGTGGTTGTGCAAGGAGGAGAGCCATCACTGGAAGTTGTATGACTCTTATATGACATTTGGGAAAAGGCATAATTATAGAGACAGAAAACAGATTAATGGTTGCCAGGAGAAGGGAAGAGGCATGTCATTTTCTACAAAAGGGCTCCAGGACATTTTGTGAGGTGTTGGAACTGGTTTATGTCTTGATTACGTGTCTTGATTTTGGTGGTAATTACATAGCTGTGTGTGTTTTCCAGAAATGATGGAACTATATGTTAAAAAGGGTGAGTTTATAATGATGGACCTATTTTATATCTTGATTTTAGTGGTGGTTACATGACTGTAACTCACAAAACTGTACATCAGAGAGAGTAAATTTTATTGAATGTAAATTATGCTTTAATTTTTTAAAAGTATTAATATTTCTATTTTGTTGTGACCATTCAAGCTGGTCAAGTAGGTTCATGGTATTCATACAGATGGGAAATATTAGGGAGCTGTTGGGTTGCCTGGCATGTCTTTATTCATGGGTGGGAGAGTCATGCAAGCAAGCTGTGTGTCTCCCTGCATGTCACATGTCATGGCCCTTGCTCCACAGTGTGACACCCATCATGGCACCTGTCTTTTCGTGTGTGTTTCTAACTAGTGAGAAGCCCCTACTTGTTTAAATACTAAAGGGGAACAAAGCTGGCAAGATGCCGGGAATTATATAACATAAAATAATTGTGTGCATGTGAGCCCACTTCATGTTATGGGAACAGTTTCTGGGACCCAGTCTCAAGGCTATGAGAACATTACTTATCAGGTCCATTCAAGGGTATGGGAACACTGCTTCCCTTAGTTACCCAGACACCTGGATGAGGAAGTCAGACGGCCTCCACTTACTCTACGTCCATAGTCATAGGGAGAAAACGATCACTTTTGATTGCCTTGGGATCAAAATTATGTGAATCAATGTTAAGTTAACCAGTGTTGGCATACTTGATGCCGTATCTGGGTCTTTTTATGTATATCGATACCTCTGAGATATGTGATAGCTGAAGGATTATTGCAGAGGAGGTGTTTTGGGTTTGTTGCCTGGGAACTCTGGCCGGAGGAGTCTGCAGGAGGTATGTTGGCCTTGGCTGATTAAAATGACATTTCCCTGTAGTCTTTGTGGCTTCCTCAGGGAAGAGACAGAGTCATCTTGCATGGCATTTTTCACACTAATAGATTTACAGAAATATTGTTCTCCCATATCCTCACAAATAAGTGCCTGTGAATAAATATGAAGAAGAAAGAAAGAAAGTTTGTGTTTGTTTGTTTTTGGTTTGTTCATTTTTAAAGATCTCTTGTAACATGATATTGCCTCAGGCTGAATCACTCAGTGACACTACTTCATTCCAATGGTTTTAATATGACACCTAGAGAATTAGCTATTGTGACAATCATTTGAAGCAAGTTTTACAATGAAGGGAAATTGAGGGAAATGTCCAGGAAGATTATATAATTGCTACTAGTTGTATAACTAATTAGTTGCCAGGTCAAGCTCTTCAACTCAGGGAGCTTAATGGTGAGGAGCTCAACATTTTGAGTTTGCCCTTGTGTGTGCTCTCATTCTCGTCTCCCCCAGCCAACGGGATTCACTTCCCTGGGCAGCGTACTTAACTTGTTGGTACTACATTTCTCAAAACGGTGGTAATGGTAGTTTTTATCTCATAAAATCTTCATGAAATAATGCATGTAAATAAGTGTTCGTTATATGATAAGTACTCAATAAATATAGTTTGTTTTGTTTTTATTTAAAACAAGTTTTCTTTCTCTAAGATTATCTTGCCTTCCTGGCTGAGATAGATACCATTTTTACATTGGTTCTTTTTTGCTTTAGGACATTTAGATCCTGTATCAAACATTGTAATAGGTATTTGTAAATAATAGAATATTTGTAAATAAATTTAGATAGTATGTGTGTTTGTGGCTTAGGTTTTAAAGTGAACAGGATTTAAAGTAACCCCTGGTGTGAATCTGGGCTGAGAATGGATTGAAAGGCCAGTGTTGAGAGTCATTTTTGAGGTGCCGTATTTTGCTGTGTATAATGTACATCCACATTTTGGGCCCAAGCTTTCAGGAAAAAAATGTTTTGTTTTAATTGTTTAATTCAATTATTTATTTATATTTAGATATTTGTTTTTTTGTATTATAAAGGGTATTATTTTGCCTATGGATATTGTTACTGCTTTCTAGAGTTACACTTTTAACACATAAGCATAAATGAAAAAATTAAAAACATTTATAAAGATACAGAATTATTACTACCTATGTATGATGTACATCCTTATTTTTCCCTTAAAAATTTGGGCAAAAATTGCTCATTACACACAGCAAAATACAGGTAAACGGATTTTACTAGCTAAATGCCATTCTCTCTCTCCTTTTTGCCCCTTAAGTTATTGTGACTTTTCTTTTCTAAGAAAATCGAGAGTATATCTGTACTGTGTTTTGGATGATGATTGAATACATTTAACAGATTTTCCATTACAGTACCCACCAAGTTATTGACACTTCTCTATCACTTTCTTGCCTGAGGAACTCTGATTTGTTTATTTTTCCTTTACTTTATACTCATGATATTTCCCCCCTTTGCTTTACTTTCTGTATATGAATAAGATGCAATTTTTCAATGGAACCATTTTTATAAATACATTCATTTTTAATCTTTTATCTTTTAAATCTATCTTATACTATTGGGGAATTTTCTGTATACAATTATTTCCTCTTTGGTATAGGTTCAGATCTATTTATTGGTTTTCTTGTTTGTATTTCTTTTCTCCAAGAATATTTTCTGTGCTACTTTTTCCTTATTTTTTTTCTGGACAAGTATGTTGTGAATTTCAAATAGTACATTTTTATTTTCATGTTCTAAGTGACATTCTCTTACTCTGCTATTATCGGTATGAGGAACAAAGATGGAAGAGTGATAAAAGGAATGTAAACTCCATCATCGAAGCTACTGCTAATTGATGACTTATTCTTGTATTTAAGGGATTTATCATGACATACAGGAATGGGCAAAAGATATTTTATGGTTGTTTATAAGGAAAAATAATATAATAATAAATAATAATGCAAAAGTAAACTATAAACCTACATTATCCCCAGTTTGTATTTTGCATTTTACATAACAATCTACGTTAAATAGGAAAACAATACTTCTTTTTATTCTTAAAATTTAAGGTATAAAATGTATGTAGGTATATACAAAGTGTTTCAGAGCTGATCTGAGTACAAAATTGATTTCCCTCTTTCTAATTACCTTCTTGTCAGGCCAGAGTGCAGGCATCTTGTTCTTCCATTTATAACATCTTTTAACAATTCATGCTAGTAGACAACAGAGTAACTTCTATGTAGGAAGGGGAAAAACCCAATAATTTTGTTGTCAAAATTATTGGGACAAGTTTTTTCATAGGAAGCTTTATGAAATAAAAGCTATATCCATAATAAAATATATAAGAAATTAGAAACTAAGAGCACACCTTAAAACGGTCGATAAATATTCTGCATGATTTCAGTAAGCTGCATGACATATTCAGTGTCTAATTAAATTGACAAAATATTATGTGTGACATAATTTTGTTAAAAATAAAAGAATCCCTTTGCATATGTGTTACCAATTATTCTCTTTAATCAAAGATAAGTAGAAGTTTGATTAAGGATCTAGGCTCTCTTGTTCACTAAATCCCATATAATTGTTTGTCTACTCACATGCTTGCCCTCATAAGTAGACATTTTCATCAGATGTTTTATTTTGCAACTTTGCATGTGTAGGAATAGCTATCACTTTGAAGCAGTAGTTCTGCCTATTAGAAGGCAGGATAATATCTTTGATGGGTTTATCCACAGTAGGGGTCCTTCCTCACCTTTCAACCTGTAGCTTAAAAAAAAATTGAGCCTGTATTTTTCGTGGAATTACAATTGTATACAGATTGAAGTAAATATAGTGCTTTCTTTTTATGGGAGTGTGATCAGTAGTTAATCATCTAGTATTTATTATTTGACCATAGTGTTCACAGCAATTTAAACATATGCCATCCTCTGCAACATGGATACATTTTCAGAGGCAAACAAATATATAATCACTATTAAAACTGTTAGAGATAAGCACATAATTATAAGATTGCATTGAGTTTCTGCCATAAGAATGGGACTAACTAATTGGAAGAAGCATCTCAGAGATTCAATTTTAGTGAAAAAGTACATGGATAGGAGGAAGGATGCTCTTTGATGTAATCAGAGTAGTCTGAGTAGAAAGAGGAGCTTCACTTTTAAAAATAAGAAACAATTTAGAGACAGCACAAAGGCAAGCTAGTGTCCATGTTCAGAAATGTACTCTTGTTAAATTTCCAGTTTCAGATTCATTCTCATTAGGAATATTGTATCTTCAAGTACAGAGGCTTTCAGAGGCTTATGACCTAAGCAGAGCAAAGGTGATAGGGTATGATCTAATGGTCATTCTCCAATTTTAATACATAATGTGTTTGTCTACTGGGTCCAGAATTGGTTATTCTCTCAGGAAAAGGAGATTAACTGAAATCTAAATTTTATTGTTAAATAAACCAATAAAAAGTTTTATCTTTGTAGTTACAATTCTGAGATAGGCTTTTCTTGATGCTGGAATTACTGATCCCCCATAAAGATAAAAGCTTAGGTAAGAAAACTGTATTAAGCTGATTTGGTCCTATTTCATAGAGCTGTACATCTTTTCACATTGACATCTTGAAAAGGAAGAAACAGTGCGAGTATTTTTCTGGATAAAAAGTAATTGGAAAACATGTTGGCCAAAAGTCGGTATATCTGTTGAATTTGACATTCCCCAAATATGCCCTCCAGTTTCTACAAAGAAAAGTGGACAATATGTTTTATTTGCTTGTAATAATTTAAGTATTACTGGACAGCTATGGTTTATATTTTCCATCATAGAAATTACTTAGCATCCTTACATTTTAATCTAAGACAAAATATTGATCAGCCTATCTTAAGATGTAGTTAATACATTAGCTGATCAATTTAACTGCCCTGATAGTTTCAGGTTCATACACTCAGTGCTTTTTATAGTACTTAAGAAAAAATAAAAACAAAGCTTGAATTTTTGGTTTTGGAACTTGCATTAATTCTCAGTGTTTCTTCTTACTAAAAGGTATTGAATTAAACCAATAGCTGAAACTGGCAATAAGAACTGCTCAAATTTTGGGTAAACTCTTAAATGTTTTTGCTTAATGCACTAACACAGAGGTTCCCCTAAATTTGTTACAAACTCAAATCTTTTATGATGCTCTAAGGGTGATGAAGAGTGTCAAAATAATAAAAATTTTGGCATATTTATATGGCATTTTAAAATAATGACTTTAGTAAAATGTTTACATTAGAAAAATTGAAGGATGATATGAATTAATTTACTTTAGTCTTGGGTTGAACTTACATGACTCAGGATTTTTACTGATAGCCTTCTTTTATGTATGGAAAACTGAGAAAACGTTAAGAAAAAGACAGGTAAGAACCTAAATCTTTTTCTTAAATTTTGAAACAGTTGTACATTGACAAGTTGCAGGAAAATATATACAGGGAGGTTCTGTGTATCTTCTTACTTTCTTTTTTCTTCTTTTTATTCATTAAATATTTATACACTGCTGACTTTAAGTGCTGGGAAACTAAGGTGCACACAATAGACATTGCCATAGAAAATTTCATAATTGATTGTGAAATAGGACACATTACCACATGAACCCAATCGAATATATGAAGTCCCATGGTGGAACAAAGAGAAGTGGGACCACGTAATCTTGCTTTGGAGCTGAGATGGGAGTGGAGAGCAGAGCCAAGAGGAAGCAAAGACAAGATGTGTATATTTGAAATACATGTATAAAAAATAACTGAGTAGGATTTACTCAGAATTGAGAAGTGCTTTGATTTAATTTCATCATTATGCTTTCAATATCATTTAGACATTGTGGTTAATCTATGGAGTAAATGTTTATTAGAAAAAACACTTTTAGAGCATGTAACAATTTTGGAGGAACTCAAAACATATTTGTTTAATATATTATTGCATTAATTCATTCAACAAACATTTATTGAACACATGCATAGTGCCAGTCATTGCACTTGAGTCACAGAAGGCCATAAATGATAAATGTGCTACACAAATGATATGGAAAGTTAAAAGACAGTGACTCCTGGAACAAAGACAATTTAGAAAAGAGAAGGGGATAGGAAGTGGTACAATGAGAGACAGGTCTGTGCAGGCCTCATTGAAAAGGTGATGTCTGAGTAAATACAGAACATGCATTTTGGGAATGTTCGGGAGTTGAACATTCCAGACAGTGAGAAGTGCCAGAGGAAAGGCGGTGTCATGCCTGCAGTTTGAGGAGCAGCAAGGAGGCCAGTTTGGCTAGAGAAGAGGCAATATGTTGGAAATTAGTAGGCAATGAGTTTAGAAAGGTGATGGGAACAAAATCACATAGAGCCTTTTAAGCAGTTGTAAAAGAATTTGGGTTTTATTTAGATTGAAAAGAATCATTGTAGAGCTCTGAGAAGTGTGACATAGTCTGTGTTTTAAAGGGATTATATTGGCCACTGTGCCAAGAAGAGACTTAGTAGGAGTCAGATAGTAATGTAGGTGTGAGGGGAAGGTGGTTGAGACTACGACGGAGCAGTGGAAAAATTTCTATAGAATCTAACTAATCATCAAGAACGAATATTTTTTGAGGTGTGAGCCAAAAATAGGAATCGAGGATGACTCTAAGGTTTTTGAGACTGAGCGGCTGAAAGATGGAGTTGTCACAACTTGAGTAAAAGAAAATGTCCTCTTTTACCTAACCTGTTGCAATGAATAGTCAATGATAGAATTAGGCCTTGGTTATAGGATATGAGCAGAATATTTTGAGAAAATGAAGGGAAGATGCAGAAAAATTAGGGAAAATAGCCATGGTTTTATACTGAAGTTGCTTTATTTGAACATTTCTTACCCTTTGGTGGTCTTTGGGGTCTTGACCATGGCTGCAAGGAGAGAGAGAAATTAAGTGATACTAATTTACAATATAAAGACTTGATCAGAAATAATAGGCTTCATTGTGTTTTCAAGGCATTGCTTTTGGAATCTATATGTAAATATACAATTCCTACCAACTTGTATAAGCACCATTAGGTTAAGCTACTTTAGAAACATCTTTAAAAAAAATGTTGCTTTAACAGTTAAATTGATTTCATCTATTTTTCATCAATGAAATGGCCCATGTAGTTATTTTTAAATGATTAATTTTTCACATTTTTTGCTGCCTTTACTAATATTTGCATTTTTGTAATATAGTTTTTAAAACATTTTCAAGATTTAAATACATTTTTCATGTTTTATTTTGTTTTTCCCATTAGCGTTATATACCAGACAAGATGCCTGCAATAAAGAGAATGTGTACTAAAAAAGAGTGATTGGGAGAGGCTTAGTAAAGGGGATATTTATGAAGGTGTTGTCAGGGTTAAAGGAAATAAACCAGGGAGAGTGAAGCTGGGGGATAGGCTCGCAATACCAAGGTTGCTGTTGCACCCCTAAGCAAAGGGAAGGAGCAGTTTTGTAGTACCCACAGATAGAGTTGTAGTTTGCATTACAGTGGTATCTGTATGAGAGGGCCATTCAAAGGAAACAGTAAACTTTGGCAGAGAAACAGTCCCTGGAACAAAGTAAGCTTGAGATCCTGCTGGCATTCTCATTGGCTCGGCACAGGAGAGTACCTTAGGAAAAGGGAGCCGATCTATGAGTCCATAAAGGTCAGCCTTCAGGGAAACACAGAAAACTGTACTGATATGGAGAGCAGATTTGGAGGAACAAACAAGAGCAATACAGCCAACATGAAATTATATTTTCTAAGACAGAAATTGATTTATATTGAGATCCACAAAGATATCAAATGTTATGAGTCAGCACCTCTCATTATACTCCCATGCAGGTGACCTTTGGTAAATAATTTCTCCTTCTTAGTTTATATGTATTTACATATTTTTATTAGAAAATATTTTCAAATTTATAGAAACATTGAAAAAATAAGAATACTACAAAAAATACCTGTGTATCCTTTAACCAGCTTTATCCTTCATGAAGATTCTACTCAATTTGCTTTCCCATATTCTCTGTATCTCTTTCTCTATAATAATTTTTATGGTATTCTATTCTAAGAGCATGGCTAACCAATAGGGCCTGGATCTTTGACTTCAACTCTCTTCAGAGACTGAAGTGCACCAAATCTGGGGTAGGAAGGGCTGCTTCCCCCCTTGAGGCCTGTTGGGTAAAAAGTCTTTGTATTTGCCTAAGGTTGGGCCTGAAAGTTCACGTACAAAATCTGGGCCACGAATCAAATCCTTCAGTATTTTGTAACAAATTTTAATTTTGTAAATCTTAACTTTTCTGTGTGTGATTCCTCTGTTGTTTAAGTCTTAATTTGAAAAGTGAACTTATGGAAGTAAACACACAGAATGCTCACATCGGTCCCTTAGCAAAGTTTTCCAGTTTGGTATTCTGTAACTCCTCACACATTTAAATCTGTCTTTCTGTACCCCTGATTCTTTAAAAAGGGTTTGACCTTTTTTTAAGTTCCATACCTGAAGAGTTCACACTTTTATTCTTTAACTTTCTCAAAAACTCACTCTACTTGTGCCTTGGTTTGTATTTCTTTTAGAGAGGTCCAGTGACATTCTAATTCTCTTGGATTTCCATCTTTGTCTGAGGGTCCTGAGGACTTTGTCTTTGATCTTCAATAGCTTTGCTAGATGGTGCCAGATTTCCTTGTTCTGCATTAATTGAAAATCTGGAGTCTGGTATTCTTGTATTTTTGGGATGTTTTCTTTGATTATAGTTGTAAATATTGAAATGTTAATTTTCTTTCATCCTTTTGATTTTCTTTTCTGTGGATTGCATTTATACATGGACTTCCCTTTGATTTTCTTTGAATTCAAACAATTTCTCCTTGGTTCTTTTTAAAATATGTGTGTGTGTATATATATAAAATTTTCATTCTCCTGGTAATTTTACTTCTTTTGCACAATGGCCTTTATTAGACTTTTATTTAAATCTTTTTGCCTTTGTAAACTTTTTACTTTAGCCTTCATTTCTCAAATGAACTCATTTATTCTTTTATTTCCTATTTTTTAATTCTTTTCTATGTCTTTCTATTTGTTCATTTCTGGTATTAGTTTTCACAATCATAATTCCATATATTTTTTCATGACTCTAAATACATATTTTATGATATTTAATTCAACTTGGATAAATGTATTATTTATTTTATCATCATGCTTGCTTTTTAGGAGATAGTTTTCATCAACAGAATTGCTTTAGTAACAATTTAAAACATTGCAAACAGTGATTTCACATTGATGTGATCTGCTTTTTTTCTATTTTTATTCATTTTATGAACAGGATTTATTTTCTGTTCATAAGTTCATGGGAACCCTTTTCTGTCAAGTTTTTTAAAGAGTGATGTTGCTTATTGTGTGTAGCCAGGGAAGACTTGGTGTGTACTGTTACCCTTTTTTCTCTAGGAAACATAATTTTCACCTCTTACTGCCTTATTTTTCTTCATGGCCTCATTCCAGTCCTTATGTATGTATCTCACTTTCCCAGGGAGCAATGCATCCTCAAGTCTGCCACCTTAGTCCTGCAGATTATCAAGCCCCTAACCCAGTGGGGTGAACAAGCAAATTTTGATCTGTATTTATTTTGGAATTTAATGTTGTTGTTTATCTTTTGGGGAGTGATTTGGCTTTTGTTTTATCTGTGTCCTTGGCTCCCTTCAGTCTTTTTTTGGAATTTTTTGTGCCTTATCCATTCCCTCCAACTTGCAATATCAGGTGACTGGTAGAGACTCTGCTGGCATTTGTTTTTTAAGGGTCGTCATATCCTCTGTCTCCTAGTGATTTTGCAGACATGGATTATCTTTAGATTTATTTGCCATCATTGTTGATTTTATGATTCATTTGGAAGGGAGTGGGGGCAATTCAGAATCAGCTGGCCACCAGTGTTCTCCAAACCCGGCGGTTTTCCTTTTTCTTTATTTTAAACAAGACTAACAACAGTGGCAAACTTCCCAAAATTTTTAGAGTTGTTTTGCTTAAATAATCACAAAGGTCTTATTCTTATAAATAATGATTATGAAATGAGAGATCTGGGTTCAATATGAAGGGTTTTCCTATTTTTTGCAGTAATATATACATGTATTCTAAAAAAGAGCAATATATAAAGTTTCTCAATAGAATAAGACAATTAAATGACAACAGACATCCCTTTTTAGAATTTTAATATTCTATTGCCATTCAGATATTTGTGACATAAAGCTAATCTGCTCCTTAGTAGTAACATAATTAACCATGTATAACATTGAAAAATGATATAAAAAGTTGATTATTTACTGTTTTTACTGAACTGACAGGGCAATTTAGTCATTCCACTAGTTTAGTAAAATTTTTATATAATTAACCATTTCTTTGAATAAAATCATTATAAGTTATTTAAAGGTCAGTAACATCTAACTTTAATGACTAACAAAAATTGAACAAATGTTCAGGGAGGATTTTCCTGCCTTAAACAAAAAGATAAATTTTCAGATAAATTTCCACTATTGAATAGAATAAAGTGGATGGTCACATGACATTGCTTTGTTGAGGAAAAAATAACAGATATAGTTCAAATGGCATATTTTTAGAGGATATCAGAGAGCTGTGAAATTGAAGTCATTTGAAGTCAAATAGGGAGGACCCCTTCTTTCCTGTTTGTATTGACTCTCTTTCTCTACTATGAGAAGAAATTATCAAGTCTAGACACAGGAAGTGTTTGGATTAGACATAAAGAGTATAAGGGAGGAATGAAATATTAGAGAAGCTATTGATACCTCTGTGGTGTGACAGATTGGAAATTCAAAGAGCACCAGGTATACAGCTGTTCCTATCTACTCCACCATATAACATGTGCTAAATTCTGGGATAATAAAGGAGATTAGGTTATCAGTTAGGAAAGTCAGAATGGAATTTCCCTTTTTATTATGGTGCTTGGGGTTAAAGTCCCACTAGAAGGAAGAACCCAAAATAACCATAAAATGGATATCATCCTTTAGGGAATTAAAAATAAAGAGTGGGCTGAGTATATACATGTAAAGTTCCAACTCAGTCCCAGCTCAGCTTCTTAACCTACTACCTAACAGAATAAATGCAACTCACTTAAAGAAGTATTATAGGAAATTTATCTTTAGATATAGTATCTATATAAACTATTAGTAAAATTAAAAACATGCTATATAGGCTAAAAGCAAGAAAATACTACCAATAAGAGAAAAGGCAAGCTGTAGGAGCAGAACCACTGATGCTCCAAACAAAAAATGAGACGTGGCTATTATAAGTATGTTAAAGTAAATAAAAGAAAGAATGGAAAAAAATAATGCCAATATGGATAATTTTAGCACAAAATTTAAATATATAAAAAATCAGAATTGGCAAGATGGCGGACAAGTGAATGAAAGTAACACTGACTTCCTCCAAGGACCAATCTGGAATTACAACAAAATTTTGGAGAAATCAGCTGGAACAAACCACTGAACAATAGTGACAGAGAAGCCTTGTAACCTCGGACTGACAGAAGAATTAGCTTCAGCACAACCTGACTGGTAAAGAGTGTGGTGAAGAATGTTGGCTGGGTGCCTACAGTCAGCAGCACTGGAGGGATAATTAAGTGGTCAGTTGGATTTCCCTGAGAAGAGTGGGGTGTAAACCCTAAGCTAGGATCCCCAGACTAGAGCACCAGAGCCCAAAAAGAAGTACACATATAAATCCAGCAGTGAAAAGTGGCAGGGTTGCTCTTTGCCAGATATGGATGACTGGAGACACAAGGAGCCATTTAAAGGGGCAATGCACAAATTTTCATTTGCAGCCACTTACCTTGAGCTCTGGCAAAGGTCGGGGCAGAGTGGGTTAGAGACGCTTGAGGAGAGACTGGGGATGGAAGCTTTGCGGAGAGAACTGAGAGAGCAGACTTCAGGATCCCGGTGCAGAGACATCACCTATACCACAGCAGCCACCCTGTAGAAGCAGACTATTTCTCTCCAAGAGCAGCAGCAGCCTGAGGGAAAACAATAGCCCCAACCCAGGAGGGATTCTGCCCTGGCTCTGTGGTGATTAAGCCCAACTGCTGAGTACAGAGTGATTAGATTAACAATTGAAAGAGACAGCCACAGACAGTACATCGATGGAAGTCTCGAACTGGCTGCCTCAATTCAGATGGGGTCAACATCTGACATCACCAGAGGTGGACCCAGAAAAAAAATAACCAGTAGTAAATACTAGAGGCTACCTGGACTAAATCCACTATGGCCTTCTCCATGATTTGTGATGTTTTTTTTCCTGCATAACTTTTTAACATTCATTTCTTCACCATCAAGTTTGTGCATATTAAGTCACTATATTATATACTATATATTTCTCTCCTTTATTATAATAGTCTTACTCTCTTTACATCCTTATTAATACTGGTTCATTTGCTGTTGACAGTGGGACTGTGGGGGAGATATTTTTGTGGATGTGGGTTTGTTCCCTGGGCTTTGTGGTTTTGTTCTGGCAACACCTGAACAACAGCATACAAGACATTGTGGGCAGAGTGTCTCTCAATTAACTAGCTGGAGGAAAGGACTCACCAAAGAACAACCAAACAACAATAAAAAACAAATTACATCCAGGGAGCCAACATAAATGGCATCCCAAGAGCAGTAAGTTCAGGAGATCAAGGAGACTGTACAATTGAATCTCACAGGTCTCCTACTATAGTTCACATCACAAACTCAGGGAGGCAAAAGAGATCAATTTAAGAAGCAGAGACAAACAAGAAGAGTCTCACAAACAATAGGAAGACAAAGAAACAACCCCAATTGAAAGGAAAGGACAAATCCTCAGAAAGAGTGCTAAATGAAATAGCAATAAGTAAACTAGCAGATACTGAGCTCAAAACAATGGTTATAAGGAAGCTCAAGGAGCTCAGTGAGAATTAACACAAACTAAAGGGAAGCTACAAGGAACTTACTGCAAAATATATCACCATGAAAAAGGACATAGAAGCTATCAACAAGAGCCAAGAGGAGATGAAGAACACAATTTCTGAATCGATGAATACAGTAGAAGGAATCAAAATCAGGGTAGATGAAGCAGAGGATCAAATCAGTAAGCTGGAGGACAAGGTAGGAAAAAACTCATAGAAAGTTCAAGAAAAGGAAAAAAGACTCAAAAACCATGAAGAAGGGTTAAGGGAATGGCAGGACAACATGAAATTTAATAATATCCATATAATAGGGATACCTGAAGGAGAAGAAGGAGAGCAAGGGATAGAAAACCTGCTTGAAAAGGTAATGATGGAAAACTTCCCTAATTTGATGAGAGAAAAAGTCACACAAGTCCAGGAAGCACAGAGGGTCCCAATAAAGAGGAACCCAAAGAGGCCCACTCTAACGCACATCATAATTAAAATGGCAAAATTTCAAGACAGAGAATATTGAAAGCAGCAAGGGAGAAACAGGAAGTAACATACAAGGAAGCCCCAATTAGGTTAGCAGCTGACTTCTCAGTGGAAATGCTCCAAGCCAGAAAAGAATGGCAAGAAATATTCCAAGTAATGTAAAGCAAAGACCTGCAACCAAGACTACTCCACCCAGCAAGGATCTCAATTAAAATGGAAGGTGAAATAAGGAGTTTCCCAGACAAAAGAGGCTAAAAGAATACACCTCCTCCAAACCAGCACTGCGAGAGATGCTAAAGGGTCTGCTTTAAGAAGACAAAGAAAAAGAAAGAGAGAGAGAAATACAGGTATAAATGGAGTAAAATGGCAATGAATAAGTACCTATTGATAATAACCTTAAGTGTAAAAGGATTAAACATTGGAAAGACATAGGGTAGCTAAATGGATAAGAAAACATGACCTGCACATATGCTGCCTACAAGAGACCCACCTCAGAACAAAAACCTACAGAGGCTGAAAGTGAAGTGTTGGAAAAAAATATTCCAAACAAATGAACATGAAAAAAAAGCCAGGGTAGAAATACTTATATCAGACAAAATAGACTTCAAAACAAAGGCCATAAAAAGAGACACAGAAGAACACTTGATAAGCTCAACGGAAGAATCTATCAAGAAGACATAAATAATATAAACATATATGCACCCAACGCAGGAAAACCCAAATATATAAGAAAAAATGTGGAGGATTTGTAGAAAGATATTCACAGCAACACAATTATTGTAGGAGATTTTAACACTCCACTGTCAACAATGGATAGATCTCCCAGACAAAGTATCAACAAATACATTGTAGACTGACCCACGCATTAGATCAAATGGACATAACAGATATATAACCTTTCATCCCCAGGAAGCAAAATATACATTCTTTTCAAATGTACATGGAACATTTTCAAAGATATATTACATAACAGGAAACAAAACAAGCCTCAAGAAATTCTAGAACATTGAAATCATATCAATCATCTTCTTGGATCACAATGGCTTGAAAGTAGAAGCCAACCTCTAGGAAAAAAAAACATTCAAACTCATGAGACAGAATAGCATGCTATTAAACAATGAATGGGTTAATAATGAGTCAAGAAAGAAATTGAAAAGTGTCTGGAATTAATGACAATGAACACACAACAATCCAAAACCTATGGGAACCAGCAAAGGCAGTGATGAGAGGGAAGTTCATGGCAATATAGGCCTACCTAAGAAAGATAGAAACATTTTAAATAAACAACCTAATCCTACATCTATGAGAACTAGAGGAGGAACAACAAAGAAAGCTCAGAGCCAGTTGAAAGAAGGAAATAATCAAGATCAGAGTAGAATGAAATGACATAGAAACTGAAAGGACAATTCAAAGGATCGATAAATCTAGGAGTTGGTTCTTTGAAAAGATAAACAAAATTGATAATCCTTTAAGCAGGCTCATCAAGAAAAAAAGGGAGAGGACCCAAATAAATAAAATCAGAAATGAAAGAGGAGAAATTACAACTGATACCACAGAAATACAAAGGATTGTAAGAAATTACTACAAACAAGTATATGCCAAGAAACTTGAAAACCTCAGTGAAATGGAAAAAATTTTAGAAAAATATAATCTTCCAAAATAGAATCAAGAAGCAGAAAGCTGGAACAGACCAATAACAGCTGATGAAATTGAAGTAGTAATTAAAAAACTCCTGACACACAAAATCCCTGCACCAGATGGTTTGACACAATTTTACAAAACATTTAAGGAGGAGCTAACCCCTTTCCTTCACAGACTATTCCAAAAACTCCAAGCAAAGGGAAGACTACCAAACTCTTTTTGTGAAGCCAGCATCATCCTAAACCCAAAACCAGATAAAGATACAACAAAGAAAGAAAACTGATCAATATCACTGATGAACATAGATGCTAAAATCCTCAACAAAATATTGGCAAACCGCATCCGGCAACATATTAAAAAGATCATACACCATGATCAAGTGGCATTCATTCCAGGGATGAAAGGATGGTACAATTTTCATAAATCAATGAATATGATACATCACATAAACAAAAGGAAAGATAAAAATCACATGATCATATCAATAGTGCGGAAAAGCATTTGATAAGTTACAGCACCCATTCATGATAAAAACACTCAACAAAGTGGGAGTAGAGGCAGCATACCTCAGCATAATAAAGGCCGTATGTGAAAAACATACAGCTAACATACTCAATGGGCAAAAACCAAAAGCTTTCCCCCTAAGATCAGGCAAAATGCAAGGGTGTCTACTTTCACCACTTCTGTTCAACATATTATTGGAAGTTCTAGCCACAGTGGTCAGACAAGAAAAAGAAATACAAGGCACTCAAATTGGAAAGGAGGAAGTAAAACTGTCATTGTTTGCAGATTATGTGATAGTGTACATAGAAAACCAAAGTACTACTCAATCTAATAAGTGAATTTGGCAAAGTAGCAGGATACAAAGTCAATATACAGAAATTGAAGGTATTTTTGTACACCAACAATGAAATATCAGAAACAGAAGTCAGGAAAAAAATCCCATTTACTATAGCAACAAGAAAAATAAAGTACCTTGGAATAAACCTAACCAAGGAGGTAAAAGACCTGTACTCAGAAAACTATACAACACTGAAGAAGGAAGTTAAGGAAGACACAAATAAATGGAAACATATATTATGTTCATGGATTGGAAGAATTAACATAATCAAAATGTCCATATTACCCAAAACAATTTATAGATTCAATGCAATCCCTATTAAAACCAATGAAATATTTCACAGATATAGAGCAAACACTTCAGAAATTTGTATGGAACCATAAATGACCCAGAATAGCCACAGCAATTTTGAGAAAGAAGAACAAAATAGGAGGGATCACAATACCTGATACCAAGGTGTATTACAAGGCCACTGAAATCAAAACAGTCTAGTACTGGCACAAGAACAGACACATAGATCAATGGAACAGAATATACAGCCCAGAAATAAACTCTTGTCTCTGTGGTAAATTAATATTTGACAAAGGAGGCAGAAGCATAAAATGGAGTAAAAATAGCCTCTTCAGCAACTGGTATTGGGAGAGCTGGACAGTTACATGCAAAAAAATGAAACTTGAGCACCAACTTACACCATACACAAAAATAAATTCAAGGTCGAAAAAAGATTTAAATATAAACTGTGACACCACTAAAGTCCTACAGGAGAACATAGGCAGGAAAATCTCAGATATTTCATGCAGAAATATTTTAAATGATATGTCCCCTAAGCAAAAATAAAAAGATCTCATCAAAATAACAAGCTTCTGCATGGCTAAAGAAAACAATATTAAAATGAAAATAGAACCAACCATATGGGAAAACATTTGCCAATGATACCTGAGACAAGGGTTTAATCTCCAAAATATATAAAGAACTCATACGACTCCACTCTAAGAAGACAAGCAATCCAATTAAAAAATGGGCAAGGGATTTGAACAGACACTTCTCCAAGGAGGACAGAGGATCCAGAGACATGTGAAAAGATGCTCAGTATCACTAGCTATCAAAGAGATGAAAATTAAAAGCACAATGAGTTGCCACTTCACACCATTGAAAATAGCCATCATAAACAAAGCAACAAACAAGTGTTGGAGAGGTTGTGGAGAAAAGGGTACCCTAGTGCACTGTTGGTGGGATTGCAGACTGGTGCAACCACTATGGGAAACAGTATGGAATTTCCTCAAAAAATGGAACTGCATTTTGACCCAGCAATTCCACTGCTAGGATTATATCCTAAGAACCCTGAAACACTAATTCAAAAGAATCTATGCACCCTGATGTTCATAGCAGCACAATTTACAATAGCTAAATGCTGGAAGCAATCTAATTTGCCCATTAGTAAATGAATGGATCAAACAACATGGTACATTTACACAATGGAATTCTATGCAGCAGAAAGAAAGAAGGAGCTCCTACCCTTTGCGACAGCATAGATGGAACTGGAGAGCATTATGCTAAGTAAAGTAAGCCAGGCAGTGAAAGATAAATACCATATGATCTCACCTTTAACAGGAACTTAATCAACAAAATGAACAAGCAAGCAAAATATAACCAAAGACACTGAAATTGAGAACAGGCTGACAGTCACCAGAGGGGAGAGGGGAGGGAATTATAGGGGAAAAGGGTGAAGGATTTGCAGGAACAATTATAAAGGACACATGGACAATAACAAGGGGTGGATGGAAACAGGGGAGGGAGGTAGGGAGGGCTGGAGTGGTGGGAAGGGGTGGGGAGAAGGCAGAAAACTGTACTTGAACAACAATAAAATATGTTAAAAATAAAATAAAAATTAAAAAAAATAAGCACTGGAAAACTGTATTCTAACACCAGCATACAGATTTCCTGAATAAATTGCTTAACCACTTTGCAATAATGATAATAATAATAATACTAAAGTCATTAAAGGGCACAAAGAAGAAAAGAACATAGAATTTTATACTTAAAAATATTCTTCAAAGATTTGCACAAAAGAAATTCTTTTTAAACAAAACCAAATTTCTGTAGAAATTTTGACTACAAGAAATACTCAAGAAAGTTCTTCAGTTGAAGGAAAATAATTCCAAATGGAAGCACATTCCTATAAAAAGAATGAAAGAATTTCAGATGGTTGACTAGAGACCAGTAGCAAATAATTGCAAAATGAAAATTTTAAAACACCATTTATAATAGGATAGAAACATAAAATACCCAGGAGTGAATTTAATAGATGTGTAAGACCTCTATACTGAAAACCTTAAAACAGCACTTATAGAATTCAATGAAGAGTTATGTAGGGAATATAATTGATCTGTGGATTTATTTCATTGCAATTTATATCAAACACTTTACTTTTGGTGGACATTAATTATATAATTCTAATATATATGGAAATTAAAAGGATATGGCACAGCTCAAATAACCTTTAAGAAGAATACATGCTAATAGATTTCAGGACTCATTCTAAAATTAGAAAAGTTAGCAGAGTCTAGTATTAGTACAAAGATCAACAAGTGAAGGAGCAGGAGAGACTACAGAGTTCATAGATAGACCAACACATATGCATTGGGGAAAGGATGACCTTCTAATAAAAATGATGATTACTTTTCCACAAATGAAAATTAACTTGAAAATGACTATGGACAGAAATATATAGTATCATTCATTTTTATATTCCTGGTAACTTGCACAGTTTAAGGTACATATTGGATTTTGAATAAATAGTTCATGAATCAGTGACACAATATAAAACTCATTACTGAGGAAATTTTATTAGAGTGCAAATTAGGGCCAGCAACATGACTGACCCAGGGCTTAGGATGCTGGAACCTTCGCTGAGCACTGGAGGAGTATAAAGGAGGGCTACTCCTACAGGTGCTTGATATGTGACCCTAGAGTTCAACTTAAGGGGATTCACAACTGGGCTGGCATATTGAGCCAATCACAAAGCAGGTTCTTTACTTGGCATTGAAGTAGACAAAGTAAAGAAGAAATGAAAGGGTGTTCTTTCATGTTGCTTCTGTATGAATAAATACGGCAAACCTCTTGATTTCTAAAGTTTCTGAGACTTAACATTATATTGTCATATAGTTTCACATATTGGCAACCAAATGCAAAATATTTGACTCAAGAAGGTTAATCTCAATTAGCCTCAAAACTATTGTGATAAAAGTTAAGTTTGAGACAAAAGTTTTAGGATTTAGCTCTTAATAAGGAGATCTTAAAGTACTTATGGATGATTTAAAATGGATAATAATAAGCTTTTTCTGTAAATTGCATTTCAATTTTGGTTTGCCTTTTTTAAAACTTCTAGAATCAATCATCAAGGAAATGCTAATTTCCCAAAATGAATTTAAAAAATAAAATTGAATGCTTCAGGAATGTTTTCTGATATATGACTTTTTTGTGGCAAGTTGTGACTTTTTCTTTATTAATTCAAGCACCATGGATTTTCTATTAGTATTTTATCCAATACTAAAAACTGAAATATAAATTTCTGTCTTTTCAGTGGACCTGAATTGGGAGTTGATGTCATTTGGATGAATAGCTGATAATGGAAATTGTCCAGAATTTCTGGATTTTTAATTTGTACACTACGTATGAAAAAACTACTTTGTTGTACTTAATCCTAACACAGTGTCATAAGTCACTAAAGATTATGAATTTGTGGGTGAATGCTTTTGTTAACTGACAGAAAAAGTACATTTGCAGTTTCATCTTTTTTATTGTAACATTTTTATAATTCCAAATACCTTTGAACTTTAACTTCTCTGTGAATACAGTCAATCCTTATTATCCATGGATTCTGTATTTGTGAGTCTATCTACTTAGTAAAATATATTTGTTACAACAAAACCAATACTTGTGGCAATTTTATAGTCATTTTTTACATATATACAGAGCAGCAAGCATTTGAGTTGCCCACTGCACACATTCGCTGCAGAGAGAGAACAGGCAACACTCTGTCTTCTTGTTCCAACTCTCAGGCTGTAAATAGGTGTCTTGGTAGCAATCTACTTAGTGACAGTGTTTTTGCATTTTTTTCTTGCGGTGCTTTCACTGTTGAAATTTGCTCCCAAGCATAGTGCTGAAGTGCTATGAAGTGTTCCTCAGCACAAAAAGGCTGTGATGTGTCTTACGGGGAAGGTACATGTATTAGATAAGTTTGTTACAGCATGAGTTATAGTGCTGCTGACCCTAAGTTCAACGTTAATGAATCAAAGTATGGAACATCCTGAAAAAGGAAGAGGACATTTGTTTGTTTGTACATAAGCCTGTTCTGCAGTGTGATAAACTAACATCTGTAGTGCAGGGTAAATAGATGGGCAAGTGGCTAAACTTGTGGATTCATGAGATAATGACCAATAAAAAGCATAGTTTTTCTTTAATTGAACAGCATTGCTAGGAGGCTGATAGGCAAAGAAGTTTATTGTCATTTTACAGAGAGTCAGGAAGGTGCTAATCCATTCTTGGTTAGTGCTGGCTGGCTTGCTCATTTCAGAGGGTGATACAGCAAGAAAACGTTAAACTTGCAGGGGAGACAGCTTCCTTAGTTACGAGACTGTAATAGAAATTTTAAAATACCTAGTGAATGTTGGACAGGAAAAGGGTTATGTGGAAGTACAAATTTGCAAGGCTGATGAGACTGGTTTATTTTATAAAGGACTTCAGCAAACCAGTCTACATGCTGCAAACAGTGTTTTGGATGACAAAAAATGTGACCAGATGCTTGCGGGAGCCTCACCCTCTATTTCCCAGAAGAGCCATAGTTCATTATTGGTTAATCCAGGGTTCATTGTAGCTTCACAGAATATAACTTTGGGGAATAACTAGAGTCAACTATATTTCATCTACATATGCATATAGGCACCATGTGTGAATGTAAGACTTTTTATGAAACTGTTGTTCATACCTGTGATGAAAAACATTAGCAGATTGCTTATTGTATACTGCCAAACAGACTGGGGCTAATTACAACTTTTTCTTTTTTCATTACCATATATTCAAGACCTGGCTTAAAAAACCACAACCTAGACCTACAGCTCATGACTGTTAGTAGATTTCCAGAGCCCACATTTATACTTCCTTCTGTAATCCTCCCTCACTTACCATGCCTCACCCAAGAGAATAGGGAATGTTTTGCAGAATCAGTGGAACATTGTTTCCTGGTCATAAATAGCAGGGGACTGAGGCTACCCATCTCTCTACCTCTGGGAAACTGTGCAGCAGGTGCAGGTGGGACAACAACTGCAGCATTTAGATGAAGTTGAATGAAGAGGCAACAGTCTACTACCATTTTTTAAAAGGGGGGTATGGATTATTCACTGGTTATTGGGAAAACAAAGAATTAGATGAAGACAGGAGATATTTCTTCTAAAAGAGTAAAACAAAGTTAACAATGCCCAACCTACCTTAGAGGACTAAGGATATGCAAACATTTGCACAACTTCAGGACTTGGATATGACTGATGTCAGCAGTTCTCAAATTATGGTTTCTGCCGATCTCTGGAGATCCCTGAGTCCCCATCACAGGGTCTAGGAGGTCAGATGCTTTTTCATAGTACTGCTAAGATATTCTTTGTTTTTTTCATTTTGTTGACATTTACATTGATAGAGACAGTAAATAGTTTGTACATATTTATAATGAAATGGGAAATAAGCATAAAGCACTTCCACTTCATACTGTTTACGCCATGGCTGTTTAGAATAGAAGCTTTTGTACAGTTGTTTTAATAGTAAGTTGAACTAGCTGCCTATTTCATAGCACACTATTTTTAACTGAACAAGTAGTTGACAAAGAAACCGTGGGTATTTAAAGTTGGTTATTTAGCAGACATTTTCCTCAAAATATGAAGTGAATCATTCATCTCAGAAAAGCAAGTAACAATATTTATTGCCAAGATAAAATTTGAGCTTTGAAGTGAAATTCATACTTTTGTAAACTCATATTCTTCACTATGAACTTGATAGCTTCCTAAGATTTAAAGAATTTTTTGAGATCAGTGACAGTATAAGCAAATGTAATTTTTAAAAATATTGCATATGAAATGTGTCAACAATTGCAAGATCTGCATAACACAATGAACAGATATTTTCTATGAATATTGTAATGTATGATGTTACAAAATTATGCATATATTAAAAACCCAAAGTGCAACATAGACCAACAGATTTAACCTAGTCAAGTATGAAATATTTATTATTGTGGTTTCAGTTTCCACATTATAAGTAACCTTTAGGAAATTTGCTTATTGAGTTTTAATGTAGTATCAAAGCATAGTATTTACAATTGTCTGAAAATGCTATAAAAATACTATTTCCTTTTCCAACTGAATATATGTGTGACACAAAACAATGTAACCAAAACAACATTGCAACTTATTGAATTCAAAGACATATATGATAATACAGCAAGCTTTTTATTGAGCCAGATATTAAAGGTTTTTACTGTATAAAAATTTTGATTTCTCAATAGTTTTTAGAAAAAATAATTATTTTGATTAAAATATTTTATATGTTAACATTATTTGGCTTTATTATTTTTACATTAAAATAAATAAATTTTAGTTTTAATTAAAATAATTAAATAAATTAATTTTAATTTAAAAATTTTAGTTTAAATTTATAACACAGTACTGTTGATAGATACAGCCCTAATAAACAAATGCTCTTTGGATTCTTAATCCTTTTTAAGAGTATAAAGGAGTCCTAAGTCCAAAAAGTTTGAGACCTGCTATACTATGTATTGCAAATATCTCAATTGTATAAAGTTTCATTATTATCTTAAATAGGTTATGCTTAAAAGTTAAGAGGGCAGTTACACAGGGTAATCAAAAGGAAGGTCATATATACTTAGCTGTTTTATCACCTATTGAAGTAGTACTGTTTGATGCAGTCCCCAGGGTAAAGGTACAGGGATGACAGCAAAATCCCTGATCCATTACCAAACCAAGGACAGAAGAAAGGTTTTGCTTGCTTGAGATCTGGAGAATCAGTCAACTGATGTAGCATAATACTATAAGTTGGCATTAAGATGCTAATATTTATTGAGAATAATCAGGTTTTTATATATATTATTTTGTTTCTTTTCTACACAGTCCATCAGGTTGGGTAGTTATGATTATCATATTGTAGATGGAGAAAATGTGGCTCCTTGAGTTTTAGTAATTTTGCTGAAATCACACAGAGAGTGAGGAAGTTGGGATTCGACTAGACATCCTCAGTGCCACAGTCCTTGTGGTTTGCATTGTACCGCATTGCTATGAGGAGTCTGTTTTTTCTTCTTTGGTTCTGAGGCACATTTATACAATAAATAAAACAATGTGTTTAATTTTTAAATTATTTTTCCTATTGTAAAATAAATACATGTAAAAAGTGAAAAATATAAAAGGTGAGACAACTACCCATGTGTATTTGTTTTTACTAAAATGGAGTTTCTGTATACTCCATTTAATATGTGTATGTCTGTATCTATATTTAGATCTAGATCTAATCAACATTTTTAGGTATCATTAAATAGTCCTTTAAAATAATTTAAATTTCTAAGTTGAATTTAATGGTACATATACCATAATTTATTTAATGATTCCTATTATTAGGATTAGATAATATTTTCATTACTTTGCTGATGTAAATAATGTAGAATAGATAGCCTTCAATTATAATTTAGGATGTATCAATAATTCCTTACTCAGAAAAATGTTTAAACTATAATTATTTACATGCATCTCTAAGTTATACTACAGAAATATTGTAATTGTTAATATAAATCTGCTCTAATATTTACTATAATCTGCCATAATATTGTTAGTTTAGTACTGGAATAAAAATTTTTGTTTTCATGTTAATTTTCATTTATTTTTATCATTAATATTATTAATGAGCTGTACATGGTTTCATATGTCTATAGGCTATTTGCATTTAAAAAATCTTCATTAGCTATTGAATATTACTAGAATTAATCATCATCATCACTTATATAGTATTACTGTGCTTCAGGCACTGTTCTAAATGCTTTATGTTTATGTTTATACATTTAATCCTGAAAACAACCCTTTGAAATAATGTACTGGTTAGGTTAGGCCATGATATGCTGGCATAATGAACAAGCCCTCAGTCTCAGAAGCATACAGCAACAACAGATTTTATTTCTTGCTCACATTGCATCTATGTTGTTGACTTACAGTGGCTCTGCTCTACCTAGGCTGAAAGATTAGTCCATGCTGGGACTTTGTGAATCTTGTAACAAAGGGGAAAGAGAGAGGGCTTAATCAAACAGTGACTATTAAAACTTCTCTGCATAAGTGGTACTCATCACTTCTGTTCACATTGATTTGAGCAAAAGAAACGAAATGGCTAATCCTTTCTTAATGGAATGAAGATTTAGAATCCATAGGTGGGGATACCATGATCGCATGATCAATTATGTTTTCAATGAGGAAGGGAATTTATTATCTTCTCATAAGGTGTGGTGGCAGGTATTTAGAAACAGAAATGTAATCTATCACATTAGATACTATTATTTTCCACATTGCGTAGATGAGAAAACAGGTACAGAGAGTTTAAGTAACTTACCCAAGCTAAGTGATTTGATAAATTGGGGAGCCAGAGGCAAGCCTAAGCACTCTGGTTTTGGATTTGTATTCGTTCCACTAAGGCATAAATTCCTGCTAGTGAAAATCACCTACCACCTTATAGTATTTTATAAATGACAACTCCATAATTTATTTCCTAAGCCTGGCTTCCTTTTCTTTGATAAGTGATAAAATGAATGGGTTTCATGGGCTACTGTTAACATAGGACTGATTCATGGAAACCAAGAGGAGGGGTTAACCTAGAAGCAAATTTTATAAAACGCTGTACTTAGTATTGAGCAATAATTAAGGGCTTTGCAAGTCTGAGTAAGGAATATTAATCTTGTAACACTTATAGAGGCTTCACTGCAAAATACACTAATACCCTCCATAGCATAGTAAATTTCTAAGTTGGTTTTGCTTTTCTGTATTCTAAAAGTGAAACTTATTAATGCTCGTAGTGCTTTCTGAGATGGTCTCTTAAATCTCTTCTATTTTAGTTCATTTTAGCTACCATTTAAAGTAATAAATATTCCTAAAGAATGACAAATAATAGTACTAATATTTTAATAGCTAGAGTGGAATGAGTAATAAAACTTATTCTAAGAATCGATTGCTGTAATGACACAAAGGACCAAGATGCTCTGACCAGAGATAATGCACCTGCTGTTCTGGGTGCTTGGTGAAAGAATTTAAATGCAGTTGAATATACAAACTGTAAAACCTTATTAATTTTAACTTTGAATATTCATGTATTGGAAACTTTTAGGACAGTTTTGGTTTATAAGCTGCTATAAATTTACCAGGCTCCTTAATTGTTTTTCAAACTCATTAATTTTATTTACAAGGTTCCCAGAGGTTTTTATCCCAAATGTTTATCAACATTTGACATTGGAAAACTTAAAATGAAACATAAATTCCACATAGATCGCTGATAATAGGACCTGAAACAAGGAGGAGAGTATAAAATATATAAAATAATAGAATATATTTCATGTTGTTTGTGACAGTATTTGTAAGTAAACATCCCTTCAAATTAAAATTAAAATAAGACATCATTTTTAACTACCAAATGGGCAAAGGTATAAAAAAGTTTATAACATTCTGTGTTGGTGAGGGTGTGATTAAATGAGTGTGCTTTTATACTACCGGTGAGAATTTAAACTGACGCAACATTTGTGGTAAGTAGTCTGAATTAACACAGCAAAATTGTATTTGTATATCCTTTAGAAATAGTCATAAATTTTAACAGAAAGTTTATTTACTGGCATTATTTCTAATTTTGAGAATCTGGAGATAACAGTGAAAGTTTTGATGAATTATGGCCTGTTTCTATGCATGAATCTTACATAGTAATTAAAATAAAACATGCTTTCCAATAGTGAATTGAAAGAAATATTAATTGTTCAATGTTGAGTGAAAATAAGAGACTACAGCATTCTTGAAGAGAGGATGATCAATATTTTAAGAAGCAGAAGGAAATACGAATATGTTCCAGATCACTGACAATAGTTTTAAGTTGTTTAGTGCAAAAATGGGTGACTTTGTTTCTTTTTCTAAATTGAAGGTATTTTTCAAACATTCTGCAAGAAAATTTAGTTATTTTCAGTGATTAATCAGAAATGTTATGAAATAAAATTAAGCCATTCGAAGTTTCCATTTACCAATAGCATGCGGCTTCTCTGGAAGACTGTTCTGTGACTTGTTGACTGTCATGACTGCCATCTGGTTTGCTAAATATCTTCAAATCCATGCATACTATTTATTTCTGTGTTACTTAATTTTTTCCAGGTGTAATCTTGTAATTTTTACATACAATAGAAGTTATGTTTAATACATTGAATTTTAGTGGTAGGTAGAGAAAATTAAATTGATTTGTTCATTGCAAATTCACACATTTCCTTTTTGAGATGAAAAAATGTATATTAAATAGACTGTGATTGCAAGTAGATAGATAGATGACAGATAGATAGATAGATAGATAGATACAGTAAGTAAGAAATGAGTTTTAATTAGAGTGTATATAGGTTGGAAGAAGGTACTTTGTTCATCCTTCTTTATCCCTGAATAATGTCAAAATTGATGGAGAATAGGCTGACAGTCACCAGAGGGGAGAGGGGAGGGAATTTCAGTGGAAAAGAGGAAGGGTTTAGAGCAACAAGTATAAAAGACGCATGGACATGGGGGGGTGGAAATGGGAGGGAGATGGGGAGGGCTGGGATGGGAGTAAAAGACAGAAAACTGTACAAGAACAACAATTAAAATTTAAAAAATAAAATTAAATTGATTTATAATAAAAAAATGATGGAGACATCTCTGATCACTGTTGCTGACATCTTTATTGAAAAAAACAAACATTTTGTCTCTTATAAATGCACTTATGTTTTCCCTGAAATTAAGGCTCCTAATTTCCTTTTGTTTTCTTTCTTTCCAAACTACCAAATACATAGCATATGTGAGGTAAATGATGAAGAATAAGTTACTAAAAAATATGCTTGCACTCACACAGAAAGGTAGGGAACACAGTGGTTGAAAGAGCAAAGCCCAGAACCATGTTGCTTGTGTTTGAATCCCAGTATTGCTGTTGTGAGCTAAGGAAGGTTACTTACCTTTTTTGTGCCTCAGTTATCTCAAGTACAATAATATAGAAAACAATGCTACACACTTTTGGAATTGTGAGGATTACATGGATTAATGATTACAAAATACTAAGAATAGAATGTGTCATATGACATGTTTAATTCTAATTGTTTCAAGATAATTTCCTGCCTAAGTGACCATAATCTCATTATAATGCATAGCTATAGCTTTGAGGAATACATAACCATATTCTAACCTGGGAATAGTTTGTTGGGAGCCCTACTGTTACATGGAGGGATGTTGAAGATAGACAACATATGTAGAGCTAATCATCAAGATATTTCTGGATATACAGAAATGCGCGGTAACCAGAAAGTTTGCTGGTGAATTTATAATTAGAGAAATAAAAATTATGAATATTATGGAATATAATTAAAGAGCTTTCAGAAGAAGAAATTCTTATGGGGTTCCCAAAACAGAATGATGATAAATATTCATGGGTCAGAAAAAAATCTGCTCTTTGGATCTTGACAGAAGACATTATGCAAGAAATTTTTCCTAATTGGAATTTTCTTTTAAAAAATTTATATAATTGATAAAAGAATACTGTTGAAATACATGAAATAAGTTTAAGTAACTTACAAATATAAGTTGTTAAAATTAATACTACTTTTCTTATTAACAGTATGCATCATCAAACAAAAAATTTTAAAACAAAGTGAAATTAAATTACTTCGATCTATCTTTCACAACATTGACAATATTGAGGAAGAATATTGAACAAAATAAACATTCCATTTTGCCCTTCTGTATATCTTTATATAGTTTTTTTTAGGTAAGCAGTATTTTGAACTTAAGTATATTTGGATATAACATACCCCATTACTTTGGATTTCCTCCATCCCTTTGTCTTTCAAATGTCCTTTAGTTAATATAGTTGATGATCTGTGCAAGTATTACTTAAGTAAGTGTGCTGGGAAGGAGGTGTACTGTGGAAACATTTAAGCACCTTGGCTGCTTTCCTTGCATCATTTACTTATTCTGCAAATATTCACTGGTCATGTACTAGAATTTAGCTAATCTTGAAAAGAAAAAAAGAATAGAAAGAAGAGTTAAATATTATTTAACTATTACTTTTATGACCAAGGTTTGAAGTGGTTTCTTTAGCATTTAATTAAGAAAATTATGAAAACTTAGAATTAAAGTTCTTTTAAAAACCTATTTCCCTCCAAGGAGATGGCAAGGGAAGGAGTGTTCACTTGATTTCTAACTTGTAACCCTCTTTAGATTCTCCTGACATATTAACATTGGTCAAACTTTAGGATGTACAGAGCTCAAAGCAGCTTTTTATACTTGAGGTCCCTGTGTATTTACTCTCTCCCTAGCCCTTTGGCTATTCAGATGCTGTTATCAAAGCATGATGGCATCAGCTATTTTTCCCTGTGAGTTGGGAACTTCTGTCAACTAAAGTATCATTCATCAGTTCAAAGCAGAAATTTTACAGTTCCTTGGGTAAAACCCGAGGCTAGTGTTCAGGATGTCTAGCCGGAGTGTCACATTTGTAATCAGGGATAGAGGGCAGAAAATGTTGGATTTTGAAGAAAATTGAGTCTCTGATGTTTTCCAAGGCTCCTTATATAAGTCACCTGGCTATGTGCTCGCATTGAAATACTTAGTATTATATTTTATATTGCTGTGCATGCAAGATTTCTCTATGTTTATAGACTGAGTTTCACATTCTTACTGTCTGGATGTACCTGGGGAACCCCTGTAATTCAGTTGATTTTAACATTAATTCCGCAGAGAAATTATAAAGGCTGCTGACTTGTCCTCTGTCTAGATCTCTTCTTCATTTATGGATACCCTAGTACCCTTCCTGTGGGGGGGGGGGGCTTTGCCCGCAGGGCACCCCCGGCCTCTGCGGATGAGAATAAGTCTACCAAGACATGATCTGCCTGGGGAGGAAAGGTGGCTGATCTCTCAAAGGAGAAGGGCCAAGAGCCTTTTCCTCAATAGGCTTTTATCAGGTTCATTTTATACAGGAACACAGGTAAAGCTCATTAATTATTGTCAAGCAGTAAGGATCAAACAATAGATAGCATACAAAGAACTCTGAGGGCTTATTCTGAGTCAGAGTCTGTTAGTTAAAAGGTTACAAAACTTTGGGAAACAAACTCATTTCCTGTTTGGACCCTTATCATTTAATTGAGAGCATTCTTAGCAAAGCAGGTTCACAGGATTTTATATATTCTTTCTTAGGCCTGATCACCTGGAGAACCCAGCCTATCCTGCATAGAGCTGCACCGCCCTCTGTCACTATTTCGGTCTTAAGTCAGGCAGAGTAACCAAGGCAGCCAAGAGATTAGGAGACATCTCGCAGACAGAATGAGGACTCAGGCTATGTCAGGATAGCTGAGGGGTGAGGGTCCATCACTCCCTTTTGCTGTAGCCCTCCAAGTCCTTCCTTAGGACTTCCACGTGATCGTGCCTGGCTTAGGTCATTCCCCGCTTGGGGAATCTTACCCGTCATTGGCTAACAGATCAAGCATTGGGGACCAGTTATGGATGAAGTAAAAGGAGCAGAAGCAGTGCTCCTGCCAGGGAGATAAACTTTGTCTCCTTAGTGTCTTATGGTCTGAAGGTCGCTCACTCAGCCTTAGCCATAGGGGGGTTACAGCTGCTGAAACTAGGCAGGGCGGTTCCCAACACCTTCCCTTGATTTTTTCCCTCTTATTTTCCTCCTTTCCATATTTGAAACCACCACAATACTGGATACAGACTTGGCTTCTTGAGTCAGAGTAGGTATTCTTTCAGCCTACTGCCTCCTGTTCTCTGTTCTATGGTCACCTCTGTTCAGGATTCACCTTCTTATGATGGCTTGCACACTCCTAATTTAGAAATGCCTTGTGTCCTCTTAAAAGAAAATCTACATCACTGCCCATCATTTCCCTTTATGTAGCAGTATCATGAATTTTATTTTGGTCCTTGCTATAAGTGAGTAATAGCAGAAAAATGGACTGTGATAGACCAAGTATTATCATTGCAAAGATATTCCTACCCAAAACTCAGGTCACAGACCCTGAACATACCCTAAAATACTTTTTACTGGTATTTTACAAACAGTATATATCCCTTTATTCCATACTGCTTGATTTTTTTCCCATATGACTAATTTCCCATAGGTATGAATGTTATCAGGTATCCAAATGTAGTTTGCTCTGAAGGTAGACCATTGTCAAATGACTATTGATTTATCTTATTTATGCTTTGATACTATGTCTGGTGTTTAACAGTGTGAAGTAGCCTCAACCTTTAATGGACTTTGCGGCTGAACCACAATAGAGTAGTGTGCTTAAGCCTTGGGTTTTCTTAGTCTCTAGGCTCTAATTCAAGCAATTTCCTGTCTGTACAACGAAAAGATTCTTTAAACATTTTATAAATATGACAGATTTCTTCAAAAATAGCATAGGTCGTTAGTACCTGGATCTTGTTAAAATCTAGAAACCAGTTTCTAGATCACTATCAAAATAGATTCCCTGGGTAAAAAGCAGATTGATGATGGTTTTATGATGTATGTTTAATTAATGAATGAATTTTACTTTCACTTTGAACAAAGTCAGCCTGAGGTAAAATAACTTACCTAAGATCATAAAATACAGATACAACTGAATTGATGCTTGGTTTGATGCTGTTCATCTTCAAAGCACAAATTTTTCTCATTTCATGTTTCAAAGCATTTGAGATTTCTATGTGATATTAAAAAATAATTCTTGCCCATTTTACTAATTCTTTTTTCTGTTCAATATTTTTTTATAGTTGTTCAAGTACAGTTGTCTCCATTTCTCACCACCGTTTTTCCGCCCACCCCACCCACCAACACCTCCCATATTCAATCCTACCCCCCTTTGGCTTTTTCCATAGGTCCTTTATACATGTTTCTTGATGACCTTTCCTCTTCATTCCCCAGTTATCCTCCTCTTCCTCCTTTCTGATTACTGTCAGTATGTTCTTTATTTCAATGGCTCTGGTTATATTTTGCTCTCTTGTTTTGTTGATTAGGTTCCACTTGTAGGTGAGATCATATGGTATTTTTCTTTCACAACCTGGCTTATTTCACTTAGCATAAAATACCAAAATGTTCCAAAAAATAAAATAACAATTTTCCACAGACCAACTAAAAAATCTTTATATTCATATCATAAATTTTTAAAATTAATTTGTTGATTATATTAATTTCTTTGTACCTCTGTTTCTTCACTTCTTAATGAAGGTTGTTGACCATAATGGTGTCTAAAATTCTTTAATACTCTCGCTTTCTGAATTAGCAGGGGTACTTGTGCTTTGAGCATACCTTATATGCAATTTTATTAAGATGAATATTGTGAGGTATAACAAAAACTTCCTTCCTTCAAAGAAACAAATAATAAATGTCTAATGATTGGTTCAAGAAATAAATGCTACGTTGTTCAACTCTCAGTGTTGGAGAAAGCACAGGCTTCGTTGGGGAAGTTGCTTTGAAGGGGAAATTGAAGGTTGAGAAAGATATCTTCCTTCTGTCCTCTTCTCTATGACCTGTGGATACCTCTGTTTGGGACTCACCTTTTTATAATGATTTGTGCCTCTGATAATGAAGCAGTCCTTTGTGTCCTCTCCTCTGATGACCACATCCTAACTGCCATTTCCCTTTATGCAGCACTGGTGACAATTCTAGTCTAGTGCCTGCTGAAGTGGAGAAGAGAGAAGTAATGGTGTGTGAGTAGGGGTGATAAAGACAGGCTTTAGTATCAAAAGGCGATTGCCAGTGCTGGGGAGTCCTGGATAATGAATTTAAATGTCATGAAGAATGACTCAACCTTGATGCTTCTATGGCTAGTAGGAAGGAAGAAAGGCCATATTCTCAACCCAGAGACTGAAGGTGACAGACAGGTCCATTTGGTGGCAGTGGAGGGCAGATTGAAGGAATTTGACAAAGTTACACCATATGCAGATAGGCTGCCTCTGAAATACTCTATATGCACTTCTCAATTTTTTACTGTAGGAGAGATTTAGCTTAAACACTATCTGTTGGTTGCTATTCTTAGAGTACTAATCAATAATGCTATAAAAGTAATACATTAACTGTAAATGTAACTTTTTATTGTAATAGGTTAAAGGACATTAGAAAATCATTTTTATTAACTTCCTGATTATACTTTCCTGGACATTCTTTCTACAAAAATCTAATTATGAATATATCATGGCAATTTTTTTGTTGAACTGTTTAAGATTCTTGGTTTACATAGTTTCTACTGTATAAATGCTAGCTGTGCTTTATGAAAACTAGATTTATATAACCTGAGTATGAAAGGTGTGTTTAAATTGTGATCCATGAAACAATATTACAACTCTAAGGTAAGCTGACTGAATTCCAGGAAACTAATTTTAAGTTAAGTATAATATAATTCCCAAATATTTAAATATACTTAAAGAGATTATATTGCATTGTAAAACTGCTTGCTATAATATCAATGCTTTTACTTGCCTCTACCATAAATGGTGAAAAGCTGATATATTAAAACAAATCAAACTTTCATGCCAACTATAACAAAGGCATCTGCTTAGGCTAAAATAAGAGGAAAGCTCATTAGTAAAGCTCAGATAAGTTTTCATGTTATCAGTACTGTCTAAGAAAATGTTCATGTACTAAATATGATTTTTCTCTTTATTCTCAATGTTATTTTCTATTCCTCAAAATAGACCAATTATTAGTAACATTGTATTTGAAATTATTTAGAAATCTTTTATATTTACTACAAGCATCAATTTTGAACATTCACATCAAGTTTCTTGCTTAAAAATGAAATTCCTTTATTCTCTGTCACTCTTTATTCTTTCTTGTTCACTAAGGCAATGTAATTGCTTTTAAGTAATTTCAAGGTCATGTTTAGTTATTGGTCCTGTGCCTTTTCCTACAGATTTTATATAATGAAAGTGCCAAAGAATCCAATTCCACACAATTGATCTTTATTTATATTACTACTGAGCTGTGTTATTCCCCTTCACTCCTCTCCCCTGCTCATAGAAATAGACATATTTGGCAGTACTAAACTCAAAAAATAAAAACACTCTAAATGGAAGAAAAGTATCAATTTAGAAAATTTCTTTGAAGCAAAAAATGCTCTTTATCTTCTTGCTTAGGGTTTAAATAGTGTCACTTGAAAATGTGGATTACTACTAATTGCTAATTAAAACAAAGCACATTTATCATTTTAATATTAAACTGTGAGAGTAGTGTGTGAACGAGTTCTTTATTCATGCAAACTTGTTTTCAGGTGCAGCTTAGCCTCACAAAAGCTAGTTGTAGAAATAATTACATCCATATGCACAAATTGGGGAAAACACAGATGGCAGTGTCATTCAAAATCCACCGACTTTGTGAGAGACAGAAGGGTGTGCATGTGTGCTCTGACTGCTGACTAAAGGACAGTCGAAAGACTTCAGGGGTCTAGAATCTTGGATATGAGACCTGCTTCCATCATTTGATTTAAGTAGATGTCAGGCAAGGTACCCAAACCCTGAGCTTCAGTTTCCTCATTGTTCGCACAGCAGAGCTTCTGTGAGGATTACATGTGATCATGTATTTTAAGCTTTGGGTGTAAATTGGGTTCATCTCACACCTTTGAATTTAATATAATGAATAATTCATTTATGAAAATTATATTTTCTTAATTGCTTTGTAATTTGGCTTGTTTAAGTTTTTACAGAGCTATTAGTAGCATATATTTACTCATTGCACTGTGGTTGTTGCCCACAGTATGACGCTGACGTTCAGCAAGCTGTAATATGAATCTGGCAGTTCCTTCTTTCCTTTCATGAACTATGTAGTTTTTAATTTGTATATATGGGTTTGTCTTAGCTATAGATATGAGTTTATAAATATCAATATTCTACATATTCATCTACATAAACTTATTGTATGCATCTATACTCAGAACACTGATTATTTTTTCACCCCATAAATGTAACTTTTTGGACAGAGGATTTACCTTGGAGGTTTTTTTGTTTGTCTGTTTTTGGTGATACTTTAAAGCATGAGTTAACTTTTAGAAAACCAACGTTTCAATTACAACTTGGAAACTAAATATTTACTAAAGCTAGGTATACCTATTTACATTTTTAAATTTTATAAGCATAACCTAGAGGGTCCCAACAGATTGATACCGTCAAGAAAGTAACTTTATTAGTAAATGAAGATGAGCTACACCTGTAGATACACCATTGTGCACAGCTGAAATATCTCGATAAACAAAACAAAACTAACTGTAGCTTGTGATGAAATAGATGTAATTAGGTCACCACTTGAACTCTGTCATCATCATTTGTTTTTCATGAGAGGATTTAGTTCTTTATTTCAAATGTTTGCAGGTGTGAATTCAGATTCCTGATAAGGAAAAGAAAAAAAGATGTATTGTTTTCTTCTGAAAGGAAGTGAGCATTATTGAGAATATGTAGGTTTTACACCACAGAGAAACCTTGGCTGCTTGTCAAAATGTACTTTCCTAAAAAAGTTACATATATCAACAGCCCGTAAGCTAATTTTTCAGGCTGTTATACACATCAGTGGAGCCTTACATAAATGCTAAGTTACATGATAGTCTTAAAAGTCTGAATTCTTGAACCTCAAAATATAATGCATAGAAATTGGAGGCATAATATATGTAGAATTCATAGCGCTTACTGTATTGTGATTATACAGAGACCTTATTTTTTATTTCAGGGACCTCTTTAGCATTCACAAGTCTATCTTAGAGTTTTTTCAAATTTATTTTATTTTAATGAGACTAGGATTTGATATTATAAACCATAATAAACATATTGTCTAGGTTTGCTATTAATTTGCCTACTATCCCCATTTCCGAACTCTAAACCATCGAAAGACTTCATTCCATTAAAGCATGGCTATGTTAGCTTGGCATTAGTCTTCTAATGTATGTAATTTTTGACATTTTTCAAATTCTTTAAGTTTGATCTGGTATGAGACTATACACACAGCCATTTTCCTGTTATTTGTCAGGAGTCCCGCAATAAGGACCCGCAGGAGACACTCTGTCAGACCTTTGTGCTAGGAAGGCTGCACTTCATAGTAACCGTGTAACTTTCTTGGAATAAGAATTTGAAACTATAGCTATTTATGTGTTTTCTTTGTCCAAAAGTAGAGTCAGAACTAAATCTATTTTCTAATTTCATAATTGTGTTGAGCCTCATAGTATTTTTTATAAGAATTATTCAGGGTTGTATGCTAATTGTGTTTCACTTCCATTAATGCTTTTATATCAGATAACTTTTTATATGTTTCTGTAAATTGTCTTATATCCTTTGTGAGTGAGGTAGATTATATAAGTAGCTGTAAATAGATAGCTATAATGCACAGTGAAAATTTTTACCATATTGTGAAAATGTATTAAACACAGGGGGCCACAGGCTGTGTCCTATATACTATAATTCTTTATAGTAGCCTTGAATCTCTAATTGATTTTGCAAAAGTAACGATGGCCTTCATCTCTTCAGTCATATTGTAATATTATTTTTTCTTGTTTTACCTTCAGTGGATATGAAGAAAAAACTATTCTTTATTTTAATTTTATCTAGATTCAGGCACTAATTCTATTTGCTCATTAATCATACTATGACCTTCCATATTCTGTATATTTTTAAAAATATTTGTGTATTTTCTAGAACAGTGTTCTATATGTAGTTATTAAGTTGCACACTTGATACCTGTATGGTTTTGCTGACCAATGTCAACCCAATAAATTCAATAAAAAGTAGAGGTAACAGTGCTTGTTTTAAAATAAAATATCAGCCCTGGTTGGTGTGGCTCAGTGGATTGAGTGCCAGCCTGTGAACCAAAAGGATGCCAGTACGAGACCCAATCAGGGCACATGCCTGGGTTGTGTGCTGAGTGTGCGAGAGGCAGCCAATCTATGTATCTCTCACGCACTGATGTTTCTCTCCCTCTTTTTCGTCCTCACTTCCCCTCTCTCTAAAAAATAAACAAAATCATAAAAATAAAATACCAGAACAATTTTGGGAAGCCTTTTTGTATAGATAATATTGTTTGTTTTTGTTCTTCAGCATTAGTTGCAAATTGATTGTGCTATTGTTTTTAAAAAAATGCCCAGAGACAAAAATTGCTCTACAGTCTGACCCAGTTAAATTCAGGCTCCTTTGCAGGAGTAGAGTTAAGGGCCAGTCTTTGAGATTTGTTCTAAACCCAGGAGGATTTTTCTTGACTATCTCATTGCCTGGTTCTTTATGGTAAATTATAGTTGATCTATAATTTAGCTTATTACTGTCATGGGGCTACTATCCTACCCTTAATGCTCTCTTCTAAAATTCCTGTTGTTATAGAGAATGTTTACCTTTAGGCTCGATCATCCTCATACTCTGTTCCTAACAAAGTCAGTTCCTTTGGGGTGACCTTTGAAACTCTCTGTTCTTAAGGCCTGTCTTTTCCCTGGTAAAATCTGTGTGCCTCACTGCTCTTGCCTCACTGCTTTGTAGCTGAGGGCAGGACAGTGGTTTGCTTCTCTCAAAAATGATACTCTTATTGAGGGACGCTTTGGTCGTTTCCATATCTTGGCCACCAAGAATAATGATGCAGTGAAAATAGGGGTGCATATATCTTTGCAAATAAATGTTTTCAAAATTTTGAGTAGATCCTCATAAGAGGATTTTTGGGGATCTTATGATAGCTCTCCTTACTTTTTGGAGAAACTCCCATACTATTTTCCACAGTGGCTGCACCAGTTTACACTCCCATCGTCAGTGAATGAGGGTTCCTTTTTCTCTACAACCTCTCCAATACTTGTTACCTGTCTTGTTGATAATAGTTGTTTTAACAGGCATGAGGTGGTATCTCATTGTTGTACTGATTTGCATTTCCCTAATAGTTAGTGAAGTTGAACATCTTTTCATATATCTCTTGGCCATTTGTATGTCTTCTTGGGAGAAGTGTCTGTTCGGGTCCTCTGCCCATTTAAATTGGATTGTTTAAAGAAGATGTAAATACAATGGCGTATTGGCCATAAGACAAAATAAAATACTGCCATTTGTGACAATGTGGATGGATCCTGAGAATATTATGCTAAGCAAAATAAATAAGACAGAAAAAGGCAAGAACTATATGATTTCACTCATATGTGGGAGATAAAACGGAAAGCAACAAAGAATAAACAAGACAAATAGAACCAAAAACTCATAGACATAGACAACAGTATGGTGGTGACCAGAGAAAAATAGGGGCAGTAGTGATAGGTCGAGGGGGTCAAGAGCTTGTTGACAGGAGGAGATTTGACTTTGGGTGGTGGGCACACAATGAAATATACAGATGATGTATCATAGAATTGGAAACATGAAACCTATATAGTTTTATTAACCAATGTTATTCCCCAAAATTTAATAATAAATAAAAAATGATACTTTTCCTTTATAAGCAGGACACTGAGCAGTGGTGGTACCTTCCAGTTTTCTTGGGTTTCCACCCCTAGCATAGAACTTTCGCTCTCTGAGTGAGTTGGGGCCAAATGTGATCAGGCCCCATTACTCTTGACCTGCATGCCATACCTGCAGTGTACTTATGAGTGGGGGCCAGATAAAGGAAGATGCCCCAGGCCTTTCAGCCACTGTCTGCAATAGAGTTTCTGCAACACAGACTGGGGGTGAGGGATGTGAAATGCTGGCTGTCCGCAATTCAAAATTTATTTTATCAATGCAAGCCCACAATATGCAATTTTTTATTATCCATAAAAAATACCAAATTTGATTTACCCATTCTATCCTTTCGAAAAGCTACATTTCCTATTCTACAAAATGTACCTTCAGCAGTTTCCCCAGTCTATTTTAAAATAGCCTTTGTGACTGAGCTTCTTCCACAGTCTCAGGAAGCTGTTCCATAATTCATTTATTGTTCATAGTCAGGAAATCGCTCCAGATATTCAACTGAAATATACTTTACCTTTATAAGAATAACTTTTCTCAATTAGTATATTTTATATTTATCCTACTCACTTATATGTTCTTAGTGTTTTCCATTTTGCACAAAAATATGTGTTACAGTTATCCAACTCAAGTATGTATACATCATATTACTTTAAATTTTAAAAATCTCAAATTCAACAATAAAAAATGTAATCCACCCTATCGGTTAAGCTTTTGTGTTTTTTTTTTTTTTGATATGGAAAGAAAACAACAGATGTTGTCATTACAATCTTTTGCATAAGTGTTCAGGGTTCTTAATTTGATGAGCCAGACAAATTATGAAATATAGAATTGTCAGTATTATTAGCAGGAATACAAAGGGATAATTCAGTAAGAACCAATGGCTATCAACATAAAATTACTTAAAATATCTTAGACTGCATAAATGAAGTGTAATATTGCAATGATATGCAATAACTAAACTTGTCCCTGTTTTACTGCTGAGGCTATGTTTGAAGTCTAGTGCTGTAGTCTAGATGTTTGATGAATTCTCTCATGATATTTTTGTTGAGAAGATCTTCAGTTTGGGATGGAGGCAATATGAAGTAAATGCTATTAGCTTTTTTATTTTTATAGTATAAATTATAATTTCTGATAATATTTAATGTTTTTTATCATTAAATTTATGATTTCAACAGTTTTAAATAGAAGAATTGAAGACCAGGACCAAAATGTTCATGTCATTTTTATTTTTTGTAACATGTTATTATATTAAATCATTTAAAAAGATCTAATTCATCTATAAGATATTAATAAACCTTTCTTCAGAATTGTAGTCATTTCTGTCAGAGAAAAATGACATGTTGTTGGGAACCACCCTGCCTGCTTTCAGGAGCTGTAACTCTCCCATGGCTAAGGCTGAGTGAGCGACCTTGGGACCATAAACCACTAAGGAGACAAGGCTTATCTCTCTGGCATGGGTGCCGCTTCTGCTCCTTTTACTTCATCCATAACTGGCCCCCAGTGCTTGATTGGTTAGCCAATGACGTGCAAGATTCCCCAAGGGGGGCAATCTAAGACAGGCATGATCACCTAGAGGCCCCAAGGAAGGACCTGGGGACTACAGCAAAAGGGGTGATAGACCCTCACCCCTCAGCTATCCTGGCATAGCCTGAGTCCTCATTCTGTCTGGGAGAAGTCTCCTGACTGCCTTACTACCCCTGCCTGACTTAAGCCTGAGACAATGCCTTAAGCCTGAAACAATGCTGGTGGTGGGTACCACCCTGTGCTGGAAAGGTAGGTTCCCTAGGGCGATCAGGCCTAAGAAACAATATATAAAATCCTGTGAAGCCTGCTTTGTTTAGAATGCTCTCAATTAAATAAGGGTCCAAGCAAGAAGTGAGTTTATTCCTCAAAGTTTTATGGCTCTTTTGCTCTTTGACCCTGACTCAAAATAGGCACTCAGAGTTCTTCGTATGTTATCTATTGTTTGATCCTTACTGCCTGACAACAAATAATGAGCCTGTATTCCTGTGCAGAACGAACCCAATAAAAGTCCATCGAGGAAAAGGCTCTTGGCCCTTCTCCTTTCAGAGATTGGCCACCTTTCTTCCCCAAGCAGATCATGTCTCGGTAGACTTATTCTCATCTGTGGCTGCTGGGGGGGCCCTGGGGGCGGAGCTCCCCCACAACATGTAATGGCTAAACTGAAAATTTTTACTTTATTTGTGACTTTATTGAGGAAATTTTATTATTTTTTAATATTTTATTGATTATGCTATTACAGTTGTCCCATTTCTCCCCCATCATTCCCCTCCACCCTGCACACCCCCTCCCACCCACATTCTCCCCTTTAGTTCATGCCCATGTTTCATAAGTTCTTTAGCTTCTACTTTTTTCCACACAATTCTTGTCCTCCCCCTGTCTATTTTCTAACTACTGTCAATGCTACTTATTCTCTATACCTTTTCTCCTCTCTCCTCCTCCCACTCCCCTGTTGCAAACCTTCCATGTAATCTCCATTTCTGAGTTCCTGCTCCTGGTCTAGTTGTTTGCTTAGTCTGCTTTTGTTTTAGGTGATATTGTTAATATTTGTGAGTTTGCTTTCTTTTTACTGTCATATTTTTTATCTTCTTTTTCTTAGATAAGTCTCTTTAGCATTTCTAATAATAAGGGCTTAGTGATGAAGAACTCCTTTAACTTGACCTTATCTGAGAAGTGCTTTATCTGCCCTTCCATTCTAAATGACAGCTTTGCTGGAATAGAGCAATCTTGGATGGAGGTCCTCGACTTTCATGACTTGGAATACTTCTTTCCAGCCCCTTCTTGCCTGCAAGGTCTCTTTTGAGAAATCAGCTGACAGTCTGATGGGAACTCCTTTGTAGGTGACCGTGCCCTTATCCCTTGCTGCTTCTAGAATTCTCTCCTTCATTTTAATCTTGGCTAATGTAATTATGATGTGCCTTGTTTTGTTCTTCCTTGGGTCCAACTTCTTTGGGACTCTCTGAGCTTCCTGGACTTCCTGGAAGTCTATTTCCTTTGCCAGATTGGGGAAGTTCTCCTTTGTTATTTGTTCAAATAAGTTTTCCACTTGTTGCTCTTCCTCTTCCCCTTCTGGTACCCCTATAATTCAAGTATTGGGACGTTTAAAGATATCCTGGAAGTTCCTCAGCCTCTCCTCATTTTTTTGAATTCTTGTTTCTTCATTCTTTTCTGATTGGATGTTTCTTTCTTCCTTCTGGTCCATTCCATTGATTTGAGTCCCAGTTCTCCTCCCATCACTGTTGGTTCCCTGTGCATTTTTCTTCATTTCACTTATTGTAGCCTCCATTTGTTCCTCTAATTTGCCACCAGAATCAACCAATTCTTTGAGCTTCCTAATCACCAGAGTTTTGAACTGTGGTTCTGAAGGTTGGCTACCAGTGCTATGAGCTCTGCATCTGAGAGGTTGACCACCTCCTATTCACTCAGGTGAATCATCTATGGGGCCCTGGTCTGCTCTCCCATCTGAACCATCCTTGGTTTTGATCTTTCTGTTTTTGTCTGGTCATGACTGTTATGTAGTGAGGGGAGGAGGAGCCTTAGGCGTTTGCCAGGGTGGGGCAGCCTAGTTGCTGGGTTGTAAAGTTAGATGTGGGGAACGGGGTCCGAGATGGGACAATGGCATTTGCTCTGCAGTCCTTCATGGATTCCAGTCTCCTCAGCCTTCTTCCCCTGTCAAATTGGGCCCCTCAGGTGCTGACCTCCATATGGGTGGGTCTGTGCACACTCCAGGACCCCGTGGGTCTCCCCAAGGAACTCTCCTGTGGGGCTGGAACTCCCTCTGGCACTTCAGCCCCTACAAGTATTTTCAATGGGTGCTTCTAGGCTTCACTTCCCAGCGCTGGGGCCCTGTGTTGTGCAGTCTGTCCTTTGCCCGTTTTCACCTCATTTATCTCTGCACGAATTTGTGTCGGCGGTCAGCCTCCTTGTGTGCCTCGCTGGATCTGCTCCAATTGGATCTGCTCCCGTGGCAATGCCACCAATGGTGCGCCTGGTGTGACCATGCACCTGGCACTTTGACCAAACTCCCCCCGCCATGGACTCCGCTGGCTGCTCTGGCTGCTGACTCTGCCCTTCTTACCAGTCTGGGTGAATGTTGTCAGACTCCTGAACTATTCAATTTTCTCTCTGTCCTGGTTGGGTTTTCTTTTTTGTGGTTCTGTATTTTTGTTGTCCTTAATCTTGGTTGTGAGAGGAGGCTCAGCGTGACCAGCTATGCCTCCATCTTGGCCGGAAGTCCTACTGAGGTAATTTTAAATATTCATCAGGATATTAATGACCTGATGACTAAATGACCACTGCGAAGCTCTATTGTCAATAAGTAAATGGATCATTTAGATTACAGAACTGCTTTAAACTAACTTATCATATATTTTCTACTACCCTGAGGGTTTATTATAAAAATCTAGATAGGCAGAAGGCCTTTCTGGCAACCTTGTTATCACAAGCTGCATATGGAGAATCTTGCTGCCAGTGGAGGCATTTCATGCTTCATGTGTGAGAAAAAAGCTGCTGTAGTTTAGATGTATATGGTTCTTTGGACAGTTACAAGTCAATGCTCTGGCACTTGAAGTTCAAGTTGCTGAGCCTGTGAGTCCTCCTGTGGAAAACTGTAAACTCCCAGACAAGTTAACTGCAGTTATTTCTGATAAATTTCATCCATATTGGTAGGAATTATTATACACGGCTCTCTTTAAAACAAATTTGGTTCTAAAAAAATTAAAATTATTAAGAAAATCTGAGTCTGATGTTTGATCTTTTGTGAGCATTAGAAGACCTTGTGGTTTTGTGAAGGTGTTTTACTAGACTAAATGAAATATGTAAACTGTTATAACATGAATCTTTTGAAGTTTAAAAGCAACTACACCATTTGAAATGTGTGCTTTTTGTAGGCTTATTTTCCTGGGATGCTGAAAATATCTCCTCCAATTAACCTAATTAACTGAAAACTGTCACTGTTGGAATTGCATTGGCATAGCCAAAGACTTAAAATGTGTAATTATTCTTGCTAGAATTAGCAGTTGCTTTAAGAATACCTAAGAATGTATTTAGAGGACAGGTACCATATTATGATTAAGAGAAATTTATGGTTGTACAGAAACATCGTTTTCTCCATAATCAACACTAACGATGGTAACTGATATTAGGTCGGGTGAACAAACACCAAATTTTCGATAAGAATAATATATCACATGTGTTCAGTAAGAGGCATGAAATATGAGTCCAAAGAATATGTAGAGTATAGGCAGCTGAAGGTACTTTGTGTGTGTGTGTGTGTGTGTGTGTGTGTGTGTTAAAGAGCTCCATGTGAAAAAAATGACTCTAGTTTCTGTGCAGCACCCTAGCAAATATCTGGATTGAGTCCCAGTGCTTGTTCAAAAAATAAATAAAGAATACTCAATACATACATTTCTAAAGCACTAGTAGAAAAATTTAAAATATAAATTCAAGTACTTAAAGGTTCAAAAGATTTCATGTCCCATTAAATGAAAATAATATAATCCCACTTATATCTCAATAGAATCTCAACTGTAGAAGAAATAAAATAATATGAATAAAGAAAATGAGATGTGAAATAGTAAATGGTGAAGATTTCTTTTAAATTGTATTTTTATAAACTATTGGAGGGTAGAGGATTATCTTTTATCTTTTTCTTTTGTGTTTTTTTAGTGATATTTTAAACTAAAATAAGAGTGACTGCTGGGATTATTAGGAGAAACCCAAAAATATAATTAATGCTTGTCTATAATAAATATTGATTTCATTAAATATTTTTAAATTTTAGCTTAGTACAGCTCAGCGAAGTTTGTTTAGCATCTGTAATATATTGTGCTCTACCATTACAAAAATAAGTAATGCATAGTCATTGTGTATGTGTGGTGAGGAAGATGAATTATCTATGTAAACTTTCTTGTAAATATTTGCACAGGATACTATGCAAGCACAGTGAAAGAAAATAGTCCAAACTGAGAGTTTAGGGGAGACTTCTTTGAAGAGATGCTGCATTAAATATCAAGTAGGTAAATAAAAATATATACATAAGACTATTTATGAAACATCATGTATTGTTTAAGGATTTTTTCTGGATATTATTTTATTTGAATCTAGTGGGGATTCCAGACATTTCACAGTTTATTTTCCTCATTTTGCAAATGAGAAGTTTTATAATATGCAGTGAATAGCCTTGCCCAATATATGTGTACTTCAGCATACAAGTGGTATACCACAGAGCATAACTCAAACCCAGGTAATCTTGTTCTAAATAGTCTTGCTGCCCCCAACGCCAGCCACATCAAGCTGCTTGTTAAATTGAATGAAAGTGGTATATAAATATAACCGTAGAAGGCAATAAATGGAACTGCTTGTTGACTTGTTATAAAAGTAAGATCTTTTGATGCAGTGGTTTTGTGGCTATTTCCTACATGTACAGCCTGTCACCATTAAGTGTAACATTTAATTTTTCTTAACATGTTGCATACAGAAGTATCCCAGAGATCATATATGTGTAGTACCTTTATAATTGGACACGTTATGTATAGATAAGTTATTATTAGTGTATTTCTCAAGTTTGCTTCTTCTGTGTGAAACACAATTATTTTGAGCAGCCCATTAAATCCAGCTGAAGAAGTTCCTGTCAAACTAGGCCACCAGGCTGTTTCCAAGGTAGCAAAGTGTAGTGCCTTCCCCATGAGAAGAGGAAAAAGTACTGTTGGGAAAGGAAATACTTGGTCAATGTCCTGCCCGCCTCTGGGGTGGTTTGCTGTGCTCCAGGCCTTAGGGTAGTGCTGCTCAGCTTTGTATCAGCCTTTATTGCCCTGGACTCTTTTTTTTTTTTTAATATTTTTTACTTTAAATAAGCTTTTATTTTTAAATTACAGTTAATGTGTAATATTATATTATTTTCTAGTGTACCAAGTGATTAGACATTCTATACCTTACTATTTACCCCAATAAATCTAGTACCCATCTGACACCACACACAGTTATTACAATATTGTTAACTGTATCCCCTATGCTGTACTTTACACCCCCATAACAATTCTGTAACTACCAATTTGTACTTCTTAATCCCTTCACCTTTTTGACCCATCCTCCCCCAACTCCCCTCCTGTCTGGCAACCGTCAAAATGTTCTCTGTGCCTATGAGTCCATTTCTGTTCTGATTGTTCTTTTATTTATTTACTTTTAGATTCCACATATAATTGAATTAGTATGGCATTTGTATTTCATTATCTGACTTATTTTACTCAGCACAATACCCTCTAGGCCCATCCATGTTGTTGCAGATGAAAAGATTTCATTCTTTGTTATGAATGAGTTATATTACACTGTATATATGCACCACTTTGTATTTATTCATCTATTGATGGACGATTAGGTTGCATTCATATCTTGGCTATTGTAAATAATGCTGTAATGAACATATGGATGTATATTCTTTTTTATTTCGTATCTTGGATTTCTTTGTATAAATACCCAGAATTGGAATTGCTGGGTCTTTCTTTGTCTCTTGTTATATACCTTTGTTTAAAAGTATTTTGTCTGGTATACATATTGCTATGCTAGCTTTTTTGTTTGTTTTTATTTTCATGAGGTATGTTTCATAATCCTTTACCTTCATTCTATGTGTGTCTTTTGAGCAGAAGTGAATCTTTCATATGTGGCATATAAAAGGGTCTTGTTTTTTAATTCATTCAGCCTCCACATGTCTTTTGATTGGAGCATTTAATCCATTTGCTTTTAAAATAGTTGTTGACAGATATGTCTTTATTGCCATTTTATTACTGATATTGTTTCTTCTTCTTAAAGAACTTTTAACATGTCATGTAATACTGGTTTGGTGATGATAAACTCCCTTAGCTTTTTCTTGTCTGGGAAGCTCTATCTGTGCTTTGATTCTAAATGATAGGTTTGCTAGTAGAGCAATCTTGGTTGCAGATCCTTGTTTTCCGTCACTTTGAATATTTCATGCCAATCCTTTCTGGCCTACAAAGATTCTGCTTAGAAATCAGCTAACAGTCTTACGAGAGCTCCCTTATAGCTAGCTAACTGCTTTTTTTTTCTTTTTGCTGATTTTAAGATTCTGTTTTTTGTTTTTAACCTTTGGCATTTTATTATGTGTCTTAGTGTGGGACTCTTTGGGTTCATCTTGTTTGGGACTGACTGTGCTTCCTGGATTTGTATGTCTATTTACTTCACGTTAGGGAAGTTATCTATCATTATTTTTTCACATAGACTTTAAATTCCTTGCTCTCTCTCTTTTCTCCTTTGGCAACCCCATGATGTGAATATTGGTACACTTCAAGTTGTCCCAGAGGCTCCTTATACTATACTCATTTGTTTAAATTCTTACTTCTTATTGCTGTTCTGATTGGGTGTTTTCTGCTTTTTTACCTTCTGAATCTCTAATTTGATTCTCCACGTAATCTCTTCCACTGTTGATTTCCTGTAATGTATTCTTCATTTCAGTTAATGGATTTTTCATTTCTGACTTGTATTTTTTTTTGTTTTCAATCTTCATTTTTATGTTTTTATTTCTTGGTTGACATTCTCACTAAGTTCATCTACTTTTCCCTTAAGTTCATTGAACATCTTTATAACCAGTGCTTCTGGTATATTGCTTGTCTCCATTTTGTTTCGTTCATTTTACGGATTTCTTTTCCTTCATTTGGGACATGTTTCTTTGTCTCATCATTTTGGCGGCCTCCCTGGGTTTGTTTTTATGTATTTGATAAAGCTGTTATGTCACCCATGTTTTATAGAGTGGCTTTATATAGTACATGTTCTGTAGAGTCCAGTGGCACAGCATCCTTGATCACCTGACATTGTCACCCCAGTTGCATCCCTTATGTGGGTTGTATGCACCATCCTGTTATACTTGTGACTTGATTTCTGTTGGTACAGCAATGGGAGGATTTACCCCCAAGCCGATCAGCTGCAAGGACTGGCTGGGACCACTGTGGAGGATCAGCTCTGCAGGGGCTGACCCCACAGAACAGGACTTAGTTCAGAAAGCTCTGGGGCCTGCTGAGCCTGCTCCTTGAGTGTGTCACTTGTGAAGGTGGTTGGGTTGTGCTTCAGCATGGTCTAAACCTGTCCACTGGATGTCTTGACTCTGGGGCCTTCCAGGAGGTACAGGTCAAAATCAGCCTCAGCCTGTCTCTGCCCAGTGTCACCTGGCATGAGGTAAAGAGCAATCCAGAAATGACTGCCACTATTTTTAAATTTATTTTTATTTTTTTAATTATTTATTTTACCAACCTGTGGACATGCTTATTGATTTTAGGAAGAGGGGAAAGGACAGAAAGAGAGAGGGAGAGAAACATCAATGTGAGAGAGAAACATTGATCAGTTGCCTCTTCTATGCACCAGTCCTGGACTGAACCTGCAACCCATGTGTGTACCCTGACTGGGAATTATACCTACAACCTTTTGGTTTATGGGACAATGCTCCAACCAACTGAGCTATGCCAGCCAGGGCAATGGCTGCTACTTGTACTGGGCTTCAGGTGCCCAGGAGAAGCCAAATTGCACACCAAGGGCAGCTGCCACTAGTGCCAGGCCTACGGCCACTTAGCAAGAGATATGGGACACACTGAGGCCAGATGCTGCTTATTTGAGAGATTTTAAGAAAGTCCAAAGCATGAGCCAAAATAGGCATTTTATATGGAAAAGCCATGGGAAAGAGCTTGTGTGGGTCCACCAGTTGGGGGAGGCAGGTCTTAGGAAATCACCAGGGTGAGACTCCAGGTGGGTGGAATCTGAGATATGGTTCTCATGTGCTGGGGGATGGGCGTGGGGGAATTCAGAGAAGAAACAATGGCCTCTGCCATGACTTATGTCTGGGAGAAAGCCACCCCTCCAGGTCTTTCCCTGATGCTAGACAATTCAGTTCCTCCCATATGTCCCTGATGCATTTCGAGCTGCTGTCCCAAGGCTAGAGCTCAGAGTAAGTGAGTCTAAGTCCATGCACAGGTACTTTAAGAGGAGCATCTGGGATTTCAGAAGCCATACCCCATCTCACTTAGCCAAAATCCTTGCTGGTTTTCATAGCCAAAAATCATGGGACTTTTCTTCCTAGCACTGGGACTGTGGGTTGGGCATCTTGTGTGGGACTAAAAGCCTTCACTCCTCAGGGGGAAGTTCTTCAGCCAAGATAGCCTTTCAGATTTCTGTTTGCCAAATGTGGATGCGGGACCATCTTTTTCTGAGTCTCTGCACTGCCTGTCAGTGTCGATGAGATTTCTTTATAGCCTTAATTTAGGACTTTTGTTCAGCTACATCTTAGAAGGTTCCAATGATGGCTGTTCTTTAGTTTAGTGGTAATTTTGTTGTGTTGTAGGAGGATTTGAGTATTTCATTTACCTATGCAGCTGTCTTGACCAGAACCTTCCCTAAACTCTTATGATTAATAAGGCATGGGTATTAAGACACAATAGCTCTGACTAGGTTGCTCAGTTGGTTAGAACATTGCCCCATACACCAAGGTTGCAGGTTTGATTCCAGGTCAGTGCACATACAGGAAGTAACCAGTGAATGCATGAATGAGTAGAACAACAAATCTCTCTCTCCTTTCCGCTTCCATTCCCCTTCCCTCTCCCTTTCCTTCTTTCCCTTTTTCTCTCTCATAAATTTAAAAAAAGACACACTAGTATAAAAATATATAAAAATTATTTGCCAGCCCTAATCCTATCCTTAAAATAGCCACTTCAATAAACTCTAAAGACATATTTGGTTGAGGAAAATATTTTTAAATTAAAAAGAAGATTTTTAATTTAATTGGTGTAGAATTTTATAATCAATCAATTTTCTTTGTCTGTCTCTCTCCCTTAATTTCTCCCTTTCTTCTGTCCCTTTCCCTCCTGTTCTTTTCCCACCTCTCATCTCTCCAAATGAATTTCAATATTTAACTTGGCACTGAGTAGTTATGCACAATATTTAACTGGCAGACTGTCTTTATTTTTGAGGGAAAATATTATTCACTTAACATGTTCTCTTGGTTTAAATGTTAACTATCCCTCCCCTGATTAGTTATCTGGTGTGCACTCATCTTCAATATTTTTGTTTTTAGAAATCTCAGTCTCACATAACCTGTATCCATAAAGTGCTAATTTAGATGTTGGATTATAGAGAAAAGTTGAACAAAGAAATTGTATGTTCAAATTAATTGACTGAATATTATTGTTTTTTTGGTCACTGTAAAATGCTTTCTATCAGCTAGTTTTCCAATACTGTTGCCTATTTCATTGAATCTAGTCCAATTTAAAAACTCAACATTTTTTTTTGTTTTAATAGAAGAAAAAAAAACTCCTTATATATAGGAGGTAAATTTCTTCATAAGCTCTACCTGATGCATAGTTGCCTGATGTAACAAAGATTTTCAAAGTGAAAATTCCTATTGCAAATATCCAGGACTTAATAAATTTGAACTACATTTTTCATAAATAGCAAATTTAATGTTGCACTGACACTTTTAGTGGTTATGTATCTTTTTGATTTCTGCAGCTGTTAGCTTATTGTGCAGATGTTATAATATTGTTAAGTATCATTTAGTCTCATAACTACTTCAAAATTATTGGAGATACTTGATTTCCTATTATATCATGTTATATGATGTGTTAGCAGAGAAAATTTCATACAATTCACAAAATTAAAAAAATATTTTGATTACTATTTTAATATGATTGGTTTCTACTCTAATGCTATACATTTTATTTTATATATTTAAAGACTAATCTGAAAAGAGCTAAAGTACTTCACTAAAATCCAAAGGAATGTATGGAAAAAAGAAAGGTCAAGAATACTGTTTTTAAAAATTTTAATTTAGTATTTACTTTCAATTATTGCCAAAAACAAGCTGATTTTACACTCCATCCCCAATTCATTTTTGTCTTTAAATAAATCTCTTTCATATTGCATAATGCATGTGATCTCTCCACAAGAAGACAAAAAGAAAATGATAGCCTTCTCTTAATATCTGAGCAGAATGCAGTTTTATTTATGGGCTGTCCCCAAAATTATTCTATTATTTGTTAAACTTAGAAAAGAAGTGAATAACATGGATTACTTACAGGGTCATTTAGAATTTTTATAATTTTATCTGAATAAATTTTAGGAAATTAAATAATTCACATATTTTAAAATATACTGGTTTTAATATTTATAATATTGAATACAATATTTTTATATTATACCTTATGAAATAATTCAGGATTAAGCACAGTCCTTATAAATTGAATATTATAAACCATAAATTATGTAGATTAAAATAATTGGCTCTGTTTTCTTTAGGTATCATGTCAATGTTTTATCTTTGTGAACAAGGTTATACATAAGATAATTTCATGTTTCTTTCAGTTCTGTGAAAAGGTATCATTTTCAATTTTAAATATATTTTATTGATTATGCTATTACAGTTGTCCTGATTTTTCATACTTTATGCCCCTCCACTTGGTACCTTCATTCCCTCCAGCACCCCCCCTGCTAGACATGTCCATGGGTCATGCATATAAATTCTTTGGTTTCTCCATCTATCCTGTTCTTAAAAATCCTCTGTCTACTTGTACCTACTAATTTCTACTTCTTAATCCCTGTGCCTTTTCTCCCATTCTCCACTTTCCCCCTCCCAACTGATAACCCTCCAAATGACCTCCATATCTATGATTCTGTTCTTGTTCTTCTTGTTTCCTTTGTTTGTTTATTAGATTCAATTGTTGATAGTTGTGAATTTATTGCCATTTTAATGTTCATAGTTCTGATCTTCTTTTTCTAAATGAATCCCTTTAACATTTCATATAATAATGTGTTGGTGTTGATGCACTCCTTTAGTTTTACCTTGTCTGAGAGGTACTATATTTATCTGCTCTTCCACTCTAAATGATAGCTTGACTGAATAGAGTAATGTAGGTTATAGGTCCTTTTCATCATTTTGAATACTTCTTGTCAGTCTCTTCTAGCCAGCAAAGTTTCTTTTGAGAAATCAGCTGACAGTCTTATGGGAACTCCTTTGTAGGTGACTATCTGCTTTTCTCTTGCTGCTTTTAAGATTCTCTCTTTATCTTTAACCCTTATCATTTTAATTATGATGTGTCTTGTTATGGTCCTGTTTGGGTCCATCTTGTTTGGTACTTTCTGTGCTTCCTGGACTTGTGTGTCTATTTCCTTCACTAAATTATGGAAGCTTTCTTTCAAATTATTTTTTTTTTTCAAATAAGATTTCAATTGCTTGCTTTTTTTTTCTCCTTCTGGCATACTAGGATTCAGATGTTGGTATATTTGAAGATACCCCAGAGGCTCCTTAGCCTAGCCTTGTTTTTTTGAATTCTTGTTTCTTCTTGATTTTCTAATTAAATGCTTTTTTCTTCCTTATGCTCCAAATCGTTGATTTGATTCTCAGTTTCATCTCTTCCACTGTTGACTCCCTGTAGATATTTTTTATTTAACTTGTTCTAACTTTCATTTCTTCCTGGGTCTTTTTTATGCTGTTGAAAAATACCCAATGAGTTCTTTTAGCATCCTAATAACCATTGTTTTGAACTCTGCATCTGATAGGTTGGTTATCTCCATTTCATTTAGTTCTTTTTCTGGAGTTTTATTCTGTTCTTTCATTTGAGCCATATTTCTTTGTCTCTTCATTTTGGCAGCCTCCCTGTGTTTGTTTCTGTGTATTAGGTAGAGCTCCTTTGACTCCCTGACTTAGTAGCATGGTTTATGGTAAAAAAAGAATGTGGCTTCTTTAAATCTTTGGTTGTCAGACTTCCATACAGCTCAATTTTCTGACAGTTCTGGGTGATATTTGTTTTGCAATCTAATTGTAATTTTTGCTTTAGTTATGTGAGGAGGTGAGGCTTGTTTACCTCCACCTCCACCTTGATCCCAAGGTATCAGTTTTAAAGATATTAAATTTATTTTTAATAAATTAAAGGGAAATTACAGGGAAGGAGGGGGAAAAAGAAAGGGAGAGAAATAGCAATGTAGGGAGAAACATCAGTTGGTTGTCTTTCATACATACCCTGAGTGGGGACTGAACCTGCAACCTAGGCATGTGCCCTGACTGAGAATTGAACTGGTGACCTTTATCTTTGGGGAATGATGGCCAACCAACTGAAACACACTTGTCAGGGCCTGAGACAAGGTATTTTATTCTATGTATATTGTTGTATGTGTGGTAAGAAAGAATTATATGTACCCTTAAGATACCACTTTTTTAAAAATATTTTTTTAGATAAGCAAATTGAAATAGAGCTTTAAGTTTTTAGTGGAATTAATGTAGCATATTCAAAGAAAATAAAAGCATAAATTCTTGATGTTTTTCATCCCTCGCTACCACATTCCTAGTATTAGGCACATACTCACTCCCCTTCTGGCTTCTGGCTCAGGAACATACCTGCCTAGCATAATAAATAGAGTGGAGAAAAGAGATAAATACTCTAGTTAAAAACCAGAGCAGTTCATAAGAGGCATGCCAGTTTTTTCAACTGGATGTTGGCCATGATATTGAAATGATTTATACTAATGTCAGTCTCAGTTAAAAATAACAAAATATGTCTGAATGCTTTTCACCTCTTGTACATACAGAGACTCATACCTTGTATATACAGAGACATTGATCATCTCTTACAATATTTTCTCAACTGATATTCTTAGTTCTCATTTTTGTCATAAACAACTATTTCTTTTGCTACCACTGACTTATTATAAAATGCTATGCTTGTACCATGTAGTTCAAATACTATTAATAACTTCTTATTGCCTCCAGTATAAATCCAAAATTAGCGGCATAGTTATCAAGTTCTTGGTGGTAATGACTATGAAGAATAGCAGTAAATAACAGCCCTCTTTCCTGCATGCATTCTTAAAAATGGTAATATTACGAAGTGTTAGCAGTTGCAGCACTTTTATTAATGAGAAAGATTAAATTAAAAGACTTAGTTTAGTATGGGAATCAAATGGTCCTGTTAACTGAATCAGAGAACCAAGGAGATCTACACAGTGTGACACAAGGTACTTTGGGAGAACTTATCCTATATCATTAAAATTAGTAAGGGAATAAATAAGTAAATTAATAAATAAATCTTTTAAAGATGAATTAAAACACACAATAGATCACTGCTAAGTTTGTTGCAGTTTTGAGAAGTTCAAAGCGTTATACCAGGTTTTATGGGGAAACAGAACTGGAAGGTCTCTGTTCTCCAGCAGTTAACTAATAGGTAAGATGGGCACATGAATAAAAACAAGCAATAACACAAAACCTCTGGGAGAACACTAAATAGCAGAAATCCTATTATAGGGGGGTCATGTGCTATGTCAATAGGATGGAAGAAAAGTTTATTTTCTGTTCAGCAACAGATACTACTTTAAAGATAAATGTCATAAATACACCTGAATTTAAAAAGGCCTGTTTCTGTATTTATCTTGATAAATGTAACAAGGATATAATATACACTATTTACAAAATAATCAAATTATTGAAACATCTTTTCAGATATTCTGAAATTTGAAACATAATTATTCCATTTTGGTATTTCATCAAGTAATACAGTATTCCTATTTTTCCTTAACTATACCTAATATAATACCTACTTGACCTTTGCTTAGAAAAACAAGAAGATTAACAGAACCTTATTTTAAAAATATTTATAAGGAATTTTGCCAGGGTAACAAAAGTTTGTTTGGACTAGTTTAAAAATCTATGTTTTTAAGTCTATGCCATCCCATAGATTTCTCTGCAATGATGGCAATGTTTTAAAATCCTCAAATCTTCACTGTCCAGTAAAGCAGCTACTAGCCCTGTGTGAATCTTGAGTACTTGAAATGTGACTACTTCAACAGGGAGACTAGATTTCTATTTTATTTTAATTAATTTAAGTTATACAGCCACATGTGGTTAGTAGCTATCATATTGTAAAACACAGCTCAAAAGTGTATTTATAAAAATTACCTGGGGTATATTCTTGGTTAATTGATGAGTCAGGGAAGTCAAACATGACAAATCAAGGCAGAAAATGTGGTATCTCTGCATGTTCCCAAAGCCCCTTTATCCCTCACTCTCCGCCTTCACTGAACAACGAATGGAGTAGGCCTAACGTTCAACGTTAAAGAAAAAAATGAGCCAGACAATTGGAAGCATGAAAAATGTTGCACCTAGGAGGTGGCAGAGTGGAACTGCCTCTATTGGGAGAGTTGCATCTAATGAATTTCATGGTTTTCTTATCTGATATGTGCCTGTCAAATAAGAAAAATTCAATAGTTGCCTGCTGAGTAGATCATTATAGTAAAATAACTATACAATTGGAAAGGAGTAAATAAATGGAAAGATTACAAATATAGGATGTGTAGTATTTAGTAATTAACTGAGTATGAGAGCTTTGGGAGAGATTAATTCAAACTTACCACAAAGAACATTTGGGGGGCATTATAAGAACTATAAGCCAAAGAGGTTGGTTTGAAGTACAAGTTGAACCTGTGTGGTGTTATAATGCTAGAATTTACCTGAAGGTCAGTGTTTTCCTACAATGATAATATTTTCTATCTACATCATTAAAGAAGTATTCTGGTTAAATTGAATACTAACTAGATTTCATATTTTCTTGTATTTTTTGTTTTGTTTTAAAACTATTGGTTTTTGTTTCATCTATTATACACAATGTAAAATAAAACACTAACTTTCATAAACAAAAGCAAACATTAAACATTCAAATGAGAACTGTGCAAAGAGTTCTCTATTATACAAAGATCAGCAAAAATTATCAGTATCAGTTATATACATGCATATATTATTAATAAGACATGATATCCTTAGCTTAATGATGATATTCAAAATATTGAAAAGCTCTTTTTACTAAAATGTCTTTGATAGAAGATTTAACAGCAACATATATTATCAGTCCTATTATTATATTACCTTATTAAATTTTAAATATAAAAATCCATGTATATATTTAATTATAGTATGTACATAGTATTATGAACCTATATTTAATAATCTCTCAGCCCCTTTCCTTTTGCACCATATCTGACACCAAATCATTTTATTAATTTATGGGAAATGTTGAGATGTAAAACTTGCTTCTTCCCTCTGGGTTCTTTGGTTAATCTAATAATTAAATTGACATAAGATAGGTTAACAAGAAAAAAATAAATTAAATTTTGTATGGAGAGGATCCCCATTTAAAATATGAGTCCTAAAGAGCTAAGTAAGGCTGCCTTTATACCTTTTAGACAAAAATATAGTACATTTGTAAAGAATTTATGGGACAAAGAAGTTTGGGCTTAGGGTATAGTAAATAGTGAGGAAGTAACAAAGTGTGTTTATTCAGCTGTTTGGGCCCTAAATTTCTTTATCTCTGGTGATAAGGATGTCTCTCTTCCTCCTGGTACAGGGAGGGTACCTTTTACATGAAGTATATACTTCTTACTATCAGGGGGACAAAAGATGGTTAGAGTGATCTTCTTGCATCAGCGGTTTTTTAAATAACTTTAGTTCAAAATAATCGATGTGCCAAAGTGGCATATTTTGAGGTCAGTTTTTTTTTTATTTCAGCCATTTTAATAGGTGTGTAAAGACAATTTTTACTTTAATTAGCATTTTCTAAAACAAATGGAGTGCATAATTTTTTCTTATGTTTATTTGTCATCTTTATACTTTAATTAGTGATATATCTGTCCAGATATTTTGCCCATTTTTCTTATCGTTGAGTTTTGATAAATTTTTTATCTTTACCGGAGGACATGTTTTCAGTGATTTTATAGAGAGAAAAGGTAGGGGGTGAAGGAGACAAGAGAGAGGGAGAGAGAAAGAAACATCCATCTGTGTGAGAGAAAAACACTGATTGGTTGTCTCCTGTATGTGCCCTAACTGGGAATTGAATCCACAACATAGGCACATGGGAATCAAACTGGCAACTTTTTGTTGCACGGAATGATGCTCCAACCAACTTAGCCACACAACCAAGCAGGTTTTGATAATTATTTGTATATTTTGGACAGATATCTTGTATCAGATACATACTTTTAAAACATCCTTCCTGTCAATGAGTTTTCATTCTCTTAACAAGGTATTGTAAAGCTGAAATTTAAAATTTTATTAAAATACAACTTGTTCTTTTTTTCTTTCATTGTTCATGTTCATGTTTTTGGTAGTGTGTCTACAAATTCATCATTAAACTAAATATCATGTAGATCTATTGCTTTCTAGGATTTTAAAAGTTTTGCACTTTTCATTTAAGTGAATTGGGTCAGGTCTACGTCTAGGTTTATTTGCTTATTTTTGTGTGCACATGCCCAATTTATCTAGTACCATTGTCACTATGTACAATGTCACAAGGACTACTCACTTTAAAGATCTGTTGACTATGTTTGTATAGGTCTCTTTCTGAGTGTCCTGTTCTTTCCATTGACCTATGTATCTGTTCTTTTGTCCAATATAACAATGTCTTAATGACAGGTAGCACCAGTCTTCCAATTTTGTTCTTTTTTATTTATCATAGACTTTTCTGATTAGTATTTTGATACAGTTTCTCAATGTACACATGATAACTTGCTGCTATTCTGATTGAGGTTATTTTCAATTTATAGATTGAGTTGGGAATAAATGACATTTTACCAATACTGAGCCTTCCAGAACATAAAATGGAATATCTTATATTCATTTGTGTCTTTGATTTCTTTCATCAGAGTTTTATAGCTTTCCAAATATAGGGTCTCTACATCTTGATTTCTAGTTTAATTCCATTGTGGTCTGAAAACATATATTGTATGGTGTTTATTCTTTAAAATTTTTGTCTCGGAATGTAACCCATCCTATTCAATCTGTCATGTGAGCTTGAAAATGTGTATTCTGCTGTTATTAGATAGAGTATTCTATAAATATCTATTAGATCAAGTTGATTCATAGGGTTGTTCAGATCATCTATATCTTTACTGATTTTCTGCCTGCTAAATTTCTTAAGCATTAAAAGAGGGGTGCTGAAGTCTGCAACTAAATAGTGAATTTGCCTGTTTCTCTATATGCTCTATCAGATTTTGACTTATTCATTTTGATGTTCTTTTGTTATATGAATATGTTGAAGACTGTTATCTCTTTATGGAGATTTGGCCACTCTATCACTATGTAACAACCCCCTTTATCCCTGATTGTTTTTCTTGTTCTGAAATTCACTTTGTCTGAGTCAATATAGCTAATACAGCTTTTCTGTGAATTCTGTTAGCATGATCGGTATTTCTCCTCTCTTTAGTTTTTTTTTTTATTATTTATGTCATTATAGTTGTTCCTGCTTTTTCTCCCTTTCCCCACCTCCAGTGAGTCCCACCTTCTGCCCTCTGCAAGTCTATTTCCATATTGTTGCCCATGTCATACATTTTGCATAAATGTTCTTCGGTTAATCTCTTTGCTATCTTTCTTACCATTACCTATCACCCACTCCTTTCGAGCAGCTGTCAATCCGTTTTATGTATCTAGTTTCTGTTGCCATTTAGTTCATTAATTTGTATTCATTAGATTCCACATATGAGATCAAGTGGTATTTTTCTTTCACTGTCTGCCTCATGATCTGTATTTCTCCATCCCTTTAGTTTTAACCTACCTGAGTCTCTATATTTAAAATAAGTTTCTTATAGACAATACCGATTTTATTAACTATTCTGACAGTCTGCATTTATTTAGTATATGTAGAGCATTTACATTTAAAGTGGTTATTGGTATAGTTGGATTAATGTCTGCTATGTTTGTGCATGTTTTATGTTCATTACAATTGTTTTTGAACTTTTTTGTACTTTTTTGCCTTCTCTTTTTATAATTAAGATTTTATATGATTCTATTTTTTATTTATTTCTTTTTAGTCAGAGGGGAAGGGAAGGAGAAAGAGAGGGAGAGAAACATTAATGTGTGGTTGCCTCTCATGCACCCTCCTACTGGGGACCTGGCCCACAACCCAGGCATGTGCCCTGACTGGGAATCGAACCTGCCGCCCTTTGGTTTGCAGGCTGGTGCTCAATCCAGTGAGCCACACCACCCACGGTACATGATTCCATTTGAAAAACACATCATACTAAGTGAAAGGAGCCAGATACATACAAAAAAAAAAAAAAAAAAACACTGAAAACTAGATAGTGTGCTCTTCTCCTTAATGTAATTCTAGAAAATTTAAAATTATGGGAATGTGAATCAGTTACTATGGTTATTAGTGGCTGGAGGTGTGAGGAGCAGTTTATCTTCAAATGAGTGCAGTGCAACTTATTTGAAGTCTAGAAGTCGTCTATATTTTGGTTATGATGATAATTACGTACTATATGCAACTGTCAGAACTTATGTTAATAAGGATGAATTTTATTATATGTTCTTTGTATTAATATACCAGACTTAAAAAAACAAAACAAACAACAACAACAAAAAAAACCTTGATGGGATAGATAGAATAAAATCAAACAAGCCAATTCTTGGCCAGATTATTCTAAATTCTCACAGTAAAGACCTGTTTACTTCAGTATCTATTGACCTATACAAGTTTGTCTCTCAACAAAATATTACAAGACATGTTAAAAGGCAAGATAAAACACAATCTGGAGCAACAAAGTCATCATCAGAACCAGATCAGATGGTTCAGATGTTGGAAATATATATGGAATCTAGAATAATTATGAAAGTATGTTACAGACTCTAGTGGAGAAAGTAGACAGCATGCAGCACCAGATGGATATGTCAACAGAGATATTGAAACTTAAAAAAGAATGAAAGGAAATATTAGACATTGAAACACAGTAACAGAAATAAGGAATGTATTCAATGCACTCATAGAAACCTTAGCTGAAGACAGAACAAACTGGAAGGTAGGGCAATAGAAATTACCCAGACCAAAATGCAAAGAGAAAAAAAGATTGGGAAAAAATCTCCAAAGCATCCAAGACTACAGGAAATAGTAATGAAAGAGAAAAACATTTGCTCAAACAAAAACTGATACAATATTGACTACAGATCTCTACTATAAGATATTTGAAAGAAGTTATTTTAAAGAAACAACATAACATGTCAGAAACTTGAATCTCCATAAAGATGAGGTGTGTCAGAAAGGAAATAAATTATTATCAGTGAATTGACGCTGTTTTATAAGCAAAGGGTCTTTTTTTTTTTTTTAAAGGACCATGAAAGATAGGGGTGACATCTATACACATTTCTGAGATAAAAATATTTGGGAATGGGACCGGGATTAATTAACATACAGAGATGTGTACATAGGTCAGCTTCTATTATGTGAGCCTAGTGAAAGCCATTTTTGTCATGAGGCATAAAGTGAATTTCTCTAAAGTCCTCTCTAGACCTGTGTAGGGGATTCAACATATTTATTTCCTATTGATGCCCCTATGATGCTTTAGTCTAGGCTCACCTCCAAACATTTGCCAGATAAAAACCAAAATGTCTAAATATTTTCAATTTATAAATTTGTAGCAGACTTTTAAATAAAGTATATTTTACTATTTATGAAAAGCTACATGTCAGAATGGATAACAATATCTAGTATAAAAATGTGGAACAAGTGGGACTCATATATATTTCTGATGGTAATGTGATTTGGAGAAAAGTTTGCAATTTCTTATAAAGTTAAAATATGCTTACCATACAATCCAGCAATTTTATTTCTTGGTCTTCACTCAAGAGAAATGACTACTGATGCATTAACAATATAGATTAATATTAACAGTACGCTAAATTAAAGAAGTCAGAGGCAAATACTACATACTATATTATTTCTGTTTATACAAATGCTATGAAAACAAATCTAAACTACAGCCACAGAAGACACATGGCCAACTCCAAGCAGTTGTGTGGGCCTGAATGGAAGGGGCAAATGGGGACTTTGGGAGCTGAATATTCTCTGTGTTTTAATTGAAGTGGTGGTTAAATGGATGTATATATTTGTCAAATTTCATTGAAATACACACATAAAATGAGTATTTATTGTATTTAAAAATACCTCAATAAAGTTAGTTTTGAAAACTATATCTTAACTATGAGGGCTAAGAATTAATCTTAAAATTAGTGACATATCTGGGTTCTCTCTCTCTCTCTCTCATTTAGATGAAGATGAGCACAACTAGAATATACTACATAATCTTACGAGATTTTTTTATCATTCAGAGAGGGTAATCTCATTTATATGGAAAATAGGGAAGCTATCGCAGACTTGGAACAATGGATTTAGAATAAGAAGCAGATACATTGGTCATTATGTATTAAGTTGATGTACTTACTCTGATATAAAGTTTGCTCTTTAATATTTTTATAGGTCTGTGCCCTACTTATAGTATGCAAATAAAGTTGCTATCTAAAAGGAGTCTGTTTCCTGCAGAAATAATTATTCAATTATTAGAATTCTTTTTAATGTGAACTATTGAAATATGTAGTTTGCCTATGCTTCTTCACAACCCAGAAAAGTCATTGCGTTGGGTAATAGTAAAATATATACACTATTCTCTTAATGAATTTCTCACATGTAAGAACAATTTATTTATTTTGAACAGATGTGAATTCTCTGAATTCACATGAAGAATTATCACTTTAGTGTTAAAGAGGGACATTTCAATTCAGTGACCATGAGATTAAGTTAAATTAAGAAAGGGACAGATACTGTGTTCTCAGCAGTATTTGATGCCTTTAAATTGATTTTCAATGCACAGCACAGCTTCAGCCAGGTCAGAGATCCTGAATTGAGTTTTGGGTTGCTCTTAAACAGATAATTAAATTAACCACATTCAAAGGAGTGCTACGTAAACCTTTCTGGAGAGATTTTGGGCAGGTACTTTACATGTATTGGCAAATAGCACAAACTCTGAGGTTAAGCTGCCTGGCTTTGATCAAGGCTTCCCTTGTCACCTGGGCAAGCCTGAAAGTTCTTTATCCCTTCTCTGTTTGTGTTTCTCCTCTCATAAAATCGGGGTGCTGATAAACAGGGCCTATCTCATAGACTCGTTATGCAGATTAAATGAGTTAATATATGTAACCTGATTAAACAGTGGTTAGCACATGAGCACAGCTTGAGTGTGACCTATTTTGTTTTTGTTTTTGTTAAATGTTAACATGATTTTCAATTGAAAAAAATTGTAGTGGAACTTGTAAGAAAGGATATAGAAGAAAATGAAAATTATCAGGGGGTAAAGCAGAACTAGAGAATGTGTAAGATGTAAGAAATGCTAGGGTAGGGATTTTTTTCTGTATTTTTCACTGATGTATGTCAAAGTATCCCAAATAGAGCCTGGCATATGGAAGTCAGCAAATGATTCTTGAACTCAATTAAATTGAATGTGGAGAGATAGTTCTACCACACCCAATACTTATAAGAGTTAAATATTCAATTGTATGCAAATAATTATAACTAAACATGCAATATACATAAAAACAAAATGTTTCATGAAATATTACCCCAAACTTGAAAAAAGGAAATCTACATTAGATAATTTGCAGATAGGATAAAAGGCAACAAAATGTCCTGATACATCATTGGGATTTGACAGGACAAAGAGAACGGTGACAATAATTCACATTAGATGAAATAAACAGAAAGAAATAGAAAAACTCTAAGAATTATTAAACAATGAATTCCTGAGTTGTAACGCATGAGGAAATATATTACATGGAACCTTACAGAGTTAAACTTAACAAAGTTTGCTTCTATCTTTCCCACTCCTTTTTTTCCCATCTGCATAGTTAAATGATGACCAATACAAATGGAGGTTATCTAAATAATTACAGTGAAAACTAAACTTTATAAGCCAGACTTGGACCTCCACTTACACTTTGCTTTAAAGCCATAGACACATCTTATCATAAGAGCAAAAGCTTTCACATAATGACCCAAGATTCTTTCTCATAAGGGAGATAATGTACCCTATTCGACAGCTCAAGCTTGGGACCTGACTGTCTTTCAATGAGCAGAGCACATTATGTCAGTGAATAGGCAAGTTGCTACTCTCGTGTGATTTTGTTTAGTTAGGTGTGATACTTAATATGTAAGGAAACTGTATTGTATTACTCTATGTTCTATTCTTTCACCAATCTATTTTTCTGATGCCCATATTTTTATGTTTTAAATTATGAAAAATTAATGTTAAGATCATGGAGATAAATTTGCAACACTGACTTGCAAGCTAAAGTCAGCTTGATTTTGGAACTCCAATACCTAAGGTAAAGAGAGATAATCTGACTCTAAACAACTTCATATTTAAAACACTTCATGCATTCAGACAAAACACCTACATTTGCAAAGTTGAGGTGTTGTGACTATAATTTTGTAAGATATGCAGGTATCTGGATTTTGATAAATGTAATCAATATGCCCTAAACATACAATGCTTATATCTGTCCAGTTTGAGATATTTCATCTAATTAATGTTCCATTTGAGAGTGCATAAAGCAGCACAGTGCATAGGAAGAAAGAGGCTGGAGTGAAGAAATAGAACTGGAAGGAAACAATATGTAAGGGATACTGAAGCATTTTTGATGTCCTAGAATGGAAGATTAACTAAAATTTGATCAATAAACAACCTTAAATCCACTTCTAAAAGAACGCTCATCTTACAGCTGCACTTAAATAAACCAAACAAACCTAATTTTGAAATTACTGAAGTATTTTTGCTTTTTGTTATTGATATTTTTAGAGAAAGAGAGAGAAACATTGATTTTATTGTACTTATGTTGAGCATTCATTGTTTGCTTCTTTTTTCCCTGACCAAAGATTGAACCTACAACCTTGGTGTGGTGCCATGATGCTCTAACCAACTGAGCTCCCCATCTGTGGCCTTGAAGTATTTTTACTTCTGTGTACTATAAAATACAAAAGGCAATATAATTCACATTGGTTTAGCACAGAAGAATAAATACAAAATAACTGTGAAAATGTAACAATATAATGACACATGTTTTTAGTTGCTCCTTCCCAGTAGCATGATAAAAGCTATTAACTATATATTGCAATGGAATCACATATTAGATGACACTGACCCCTATTATAAGAGATTTTAAAGTTGATTTCTTAAGTGACTGCTGCTACTTATTCCCATAGAATGCTAGATCTGTTACTAACCATTGGAAGGCAACTATGCAAGAGTAAGCTGCCTTGTTTTTCATGTTAAAATAAATTAATGGGAAAATTTCCTCAAAAGCTTTATATACAGTTACCTTGAAAATCAAGTCTGAATGAAGAATCTCTAAAAATAAATTTAGCCACATTGGTTTTGAGTAGTACAAGATTTAAACTAATGACACATATACAAGGGTGGACAAAAGTAGGCTTACAGTATGAGCAAGTGAAACAGTTTATTTTTTATTACTATTTATTAATTCTTATATTAATTTATTGTACTACAACTGTAAACCTATGTTTGCCAACCTTGTATAATGAAAACTAAACATAGAATGTTTGGGTACTTTACAAAGGGCAAAGTACTATATGATGAATTTCTGAAATTTTAATGGCATATTTGCATTATTTAGTTAGCATGTTCAATTTAATTCTTGTGATTATTAATTAAAGTCATCTTTATTGTAATATATTATTAGTATTCTATTTGTTTTTATTAACTAACAAAAAAAGGGCCAGAGGCAATGGAAAACTCAAAATTCAGTATAAATTAATGCTAAGCAATAAGATTTACATAACTGTGATAAATACAAAGATCAGCAGCTGGTTTATACAGATGGTCATTAAAATGTTGGACCACCCCAAACATAAACATAAGGAGTGGCAGTAGGAGGCAGGCAGTGATTAGGTATGAGATTGCTGAGGTTAGCCTTTAGTTTGAGTGGAAACTTGGACTTTTCTTTTTCTTCCACCAGAGATTTTCTCCATCAAAAATAATTATCAAAATGTTACATTTAACATTATGGTGCGGCTTGCAGCAAATTTACATCAGTTTATTCTGACATCCTGAAATAATTGCTTGAGTTTCTGGAAAAGCTCTGATTTAAAAATCAAATAACCATTTAGGTAATAGAAAGTCTAAGTCTATTATGTGGCAGCTTAATTTAAGAATTGATAAAAATTCATTTTTGTTACTTTTTATGAAATATGTGAGCTTACTCTCGGGGTTACATTTGATCATTTTGAAATGTAAACCTTGAAAACCTTTCCCAGTCTCAGGTTTTCAGCATCAGAGGGACTGGCAATATACTATTCCAATAATTAATATTTAATAAAAAAACACCCGGACTGGTGTGGCTCAATCAGTTGGGCATCATCCTGCAAAACAAAAGGTCACCAGTTTGACTCCTGGTCGGGGCACATGGCTGTGCTGTGGGTTGAGTACCCGTTTGGGGCACATATGAGAGGCATCTGATCGGTTTCTCTCCCTGTCTTTCTCCCTTCCCTTCTCCCTAAAAATTAAATTACTATTAAAAGTATTAAAATAAAAGAAGCAACCCTGGTTGGTGTAGCTCAGTGGATTGAGTGTTGGCCTGTGAACCAAAGGGTTGTTGGTTCAATTCCCAGTCAGGGCACATACCTGGGCTGCAGGCCAAGTCCCCAGTAGGGGGCGTGCAAGAGGCAACCACACACTGATGTTTCTTTCCCTTTTTTCTCTTTCCTTTCCACTCTCACCAAAAATAAATAAAATCTTAAAAAAAAAGAAAAGAAGCAAATTGTATTTTTATGATTTCACATTTTGTGCCCCACCATTCTAAGCTTCCTTTTTTCAGTTTCTGATTTTCTTCCAACCTCATTGATCATCCCTCTGTCAGAATACACACATACATGCCAGGCTTTAACATACCTTATTTCTTGAAATTTGACAATGTGATTCTCAGAAAACATGGCAAAGCATACCTACCATTTATACCTAATCCATATTATTGCCTTAAGAAATTCTATGCAGTGATTTTTCTCATTTTCTTGATATTGTGCCATTACAGAAAATCAATAAGAAGGTCAACCCCATGCCCAGTCCCAAGAAGTGAGTCCAAAATGGAAATGGTGCCTACGTCACAACCAACCAACAATGATGACAAATCAGCCTTTCTTGATGGCAAAATATCTTGTAACAAGAAAAGGAATGGTGTGCTATCACTTTCTCTACCGTGATTTCCCAGATGTGCTGTATGTACCTCAGGGATGCATAAGATACTTCATTGGGGTAGAAAAGGAAAATACTTGAATTTTTAAAATTTTTACCTTACTTTAAATTTTCTATTGTTTGTTTGATGTAATACCCATATTAATCACCAATGAATCAACCTAATTAATTACATATACACGTTTATACATTTTTAACTGATTGAAGAACATGACCAAAAACAAATGAAGACCTTAAAGAAAGTATATTAGATAGTTAAAGTAGAATTTAATCCAGAGAAAATGATGGGTTAAGTGCTAGTTAAAGTGGTTTAACCGTAAACTTTGCCATATAAATGGGTAACCCACTACCGTTCCCCATACCTTTCTAAACTCTTTTATCAACAGGAAACATGCCATGCTTCAACCAAGTAGCCAAGGAGAGTATGACACAAGGGCTATTTACAAAGGAATCAAGAGATTTTTAAAAAGCAGGAAGGTGTGGTTGTATGCTGGGATTGGTAATCAGGAGTTAAGTCATCACTAAACCCTGAACTTAAATGGAAGAGGAGGAGCCATTATATGAACTTATTTTAAAAAATACTTCTAGGGAGAGGACCACCTGACAAAGATGCACCCTTTGTTTTGGGCACAAGAGCAAGTTTGTAACTACTACATAAGGAAGAACCAAGGGAGTAAACATTTTAACTTACTTTTGTTCTGTCCAAACTCTTACTGTTTTTTCTCAATGGCCAAATCCTATCTTAAGCCAAAGAAGACAGTCCAGAGGTAGTTCATTCAGGTCAGCTTCCTGGGGAGTAATTTGAGAAAGATTAGAGTGGAATATGGATCTGGAAGAACAAATTGAAAATGCCCTGCATGCCACTCTTATTTCTTCTCAGCTTTCTACCTTTCTTTCCAGATGAAAAAATATGCTACCTAATATAAGGGAGGCACAAACCCCATCAACGGCTATATCCTATGAATTGATGTCAGTCTAGTCATATTCCCAAACAAAATCTAATATGTTAGCAAGCCTAATGCTCTTTGTATAAAGTAATCTAGACAAAACTAGAGAAAGAAATTCATAAGTAATCTGGAAATATAGCTGCTATAGTCTCATGACTTACTCATGAGGTCTTAGATGATAATTTTATATTCTTTTAGCTACATCTATACAATGTGTATCCTAAGCTCTGTAAGTAAATAGTCTGTATAGTATTCTTTACTTGGTGGTGTACTATCCCATGTGGTAAGCCTTCTATTAGTCTGTATTTATGGGATTGTTCCATTGTTCTATTACCCAGGCTATTGAAGAAGTGAGTTGCTCCAGAAAAAAACCTCCAGGCTCCAGAAGTAGTTCTTCTCATCCCCATTGTGTGGAAGCAATTTAATTTTTGGTTGGTAAATAACATCAATCACCTCAACTATTATTGTGGTCCCTTTGTCTGCTGGTCAGTTCAACAACTTAAGGAGCTCATAATGACCAGAGGGAAGACTCAATTTCCAATTTGACAGAGCCATGATTGTGTTCTCTAGTAGAAGCATTTCTCACATGGAAACTAGTATCCTTCTACCCATAAAGCCTGAGATTGCCCAGATGGAAAGCAAATATTGCTTCAATGAATTATTGGCTGAGGGATTTCACTCTCCTTTCCTTCTTTGATTCCTGGACCTGTGCATTCTATCTATAAGAGATATGATACCACACTTTGGAGATTGGTTTCAGGTATATAACATCCTGTAAGACAACATCCCAAATCCACAAGGTTGTGTCTCCCAAATAATGCTCCAGCAGTCTTCAGCAGCTTATTCTATCAGTTCAGCTACTTATATATGTTAAGGACATGAGACCAGGGGATTTTTGGGGTGGGCTCATGGTCACATTTCTTTTACTGTAAGATATTTTCCCTGGTCTGAAGTGAGATTATGTCTAAATCCAAGAAAAATAGGATATCGTAAGTCTACAAGTGGTGGTACTGAGAAAATTGTGGCCAGAGAAGATAGATTCCTGGTATCTTTTTCTCCAAGAAAACATGTTTGCTCGCAATGATGAAAGGGGTCCAATAGAATCAGCTTCACAACAGTGGGTCTAAAACAGTGCCATGTGAATGGCTTTGTGTTCTCTTCTGCTATTGACAGCTTGGGTGGCCTTACTCATATTAACTGTGGTGAGAAGTTGATGTTGTCAAATCTATACAGTCTTCATCTGAGTTATCCTGGCCTATTAGTACGTCTCCCTCCCAAACAACTGAAAAAGGATTAAATGGAAAAGAAAAAGAGACTGGCAGCTATAGGAAGGATAATTTTATTCATCTGATTGTTGAGAGGCTCTTCTGCAGAGGAAGCCTTTTCTGGAAGATTACATGGGGCATTAATATCCATTTTTGCATGTACTTCAAGGGGACCACTTACATACTCTTCCCATCAAACATCTTTGCCATCAATGTTTCCTTCTAGTTCCCTTAAATCTCTTACCAGCTGCCCAACCTGTTAGCTACTGCTCATGGATTTTTGTAGGTCCCATACCTCTAGAGGACCTTTTAAATATTCACTTTTAAATATTCAGTCAAATTTCTTCTCTGAGGTTCTGCCCTGTGGGTGGATTTCCTTCCACCCACTGACTTTCAGGACCACTGCTCAGTAGGACTGTAAGAAAGCAGCTTCCAGAAGATGCTAGCATAGAGGGTAGCTTCTTATTGAATCTAGTCTTGCACTATTTCTTACTTCATTAGCCAGTCATAGGATATTTCCCATGACATTGTCATTGAGACTGAGAGACCCAACCCACAGCAACCCCACAGAGGGGGAATCATGGAAATTAGTACCTCACCTCATTAATCTTCCATCACTCAATACCTGTCAGTACCTTCTCAATCAAAAGTCAAAGGCCAAGGGAGCCTGGTTGACGTGAACACAGAAGTTAGCAACCTGGGACCCAGCAGGCTAGACATGGCGCCGAGTGAGGCCTGGTGAGCTAAAAAAAAAAGACATTCAGCATAACTACCATCAACAAAGCCACACAATCCAGTGGTAGATTTAATTTAATGACTTACAATACTTTGGGGTATTTGACATGATTCCTTTTTCTGCTCAAACTTAATTCAGTATTATTTTATAATTTTTAATTGCAGACTTCTGTGAAGGAATTTTAATTTCTACATGGACTCATAATAACAAACTGAGTAATGGTTGCCTCACATTTTCTTTGAAGTATTTGTTAATAAACTTTAACCATTTTAGATATTTCTTGCAGCTTTATAATAAATAAAATGTTCAAAAATTATTTGAAAAATATGTTTCTACTTCCACAATTAGATGTACATTCAATGAATGCAATGCCCTTTAATTTTGGTCAAAGTGTTTATATTTTTGCAGACTTGATGAATCATGTCTGGGATGATATATCAAATGCTTAGAGTTTATAATTGTGTATCTTAGAAATAATTTAAAATGAATGTTGGTTTATGTAAGGGACTTATTTAAAATGGCCAGTTTCACATGTGATGTCCCTTACAGAAGACTTCTCAAAGCATCTTGAAGCCAAAATTGGTGCTTTTCTTTCCAAAAAAATTCATGGGATTTTGTTTTGTTTTGTTTTTTTGGTAGTATAGGCAGAGGTGGGGGGATTTCTTTATTTTTATTTTTTAAGATATTATTTATATATTTTTAGAGAGAGGGGAAGGAAAGGAGAAAGAAAGAGAGAGTGCCTCTCACATGCCCCTTACTGGGGACCTGTCCTGCAGTCCAAGCATGTGCCTTGACTGGGAATCAAACTGGCGACCCTTTGGTTCATAGGCCAATGCTCAATCCACTGAGCCACACCAGCCAGGGCTGGAAGATTTTTTATTCAAAGCAGAAACTAAGGCAATTACTAGAGCCATTGCAAATTTAAATACTTTTAATGAGGAAGCTCATTCTTAATGCAGAAGGAAATAATTTCATATTTCCACATGATTTTATTACCTTAGTGAACACTTTATAAGCTGGGCCAATTGTTTCTGGGAAATATTTATGGCTATTACATGTGCCAAACATATCTTCCTGAATATAAGGCTCTATTAGCTTTCATAGCTGTGTAGAATGTTTTTTGTAAGGATGACTCTGAAAGTGAAAACTGTTTATACTAATATAGGAACTTGCTTTTTCCTAAAACAAACCAAGAACTTTGCTACTTGTGCTTGTTCAGCTACTAAATGTTTTCTTATATTTAAATTGTAGCAAATTCCCTGTGAGAAATTTTCCTAAGAACAAACCTTAATTCTCTTCAACCTGCTTGTCATCTTGCGTACATAAAGAAACTTTTCTTCCTTTAGGAGTTCCAACCAACATCAATCTCTTTTTTTTTTAATACTTCGAACATCTATCTACTAACTTCATTTTGTAACTGTCTCTGTAAAAGCCAGGTTATACCTGTTTTCACTGAAACCAGATTTTTTATTAATATGAGACTGAAATCACCTTATTAGGTGATGTTGAACTGATCAAGAAAGTATAGATAATGCTAAAGAAAATAAAAACTCTAATCTAACAAATCACTGCTAATCTTCATTGGTGAGATATGCACGTACATCATACAACTAATTTTTATAGAAAAGAGTTTGTTTTGTAACATTGTTTCAGGGCACATTTTTTTCACTTAGGTATATGAACATTTTTTTACATTTTTATGGCATAATTTTAACTGCTGCATAGTTTTTTATAAAGATATAACAGTTTATATAATATTTAGCATATAGAAAGAGCGAGAGAGAGGAGAATATACATTTATTTTTGCCTGCATGTACAAACATAATACTACTTTAATCATATATGTCATATATGCAGGTAAAACTTTAGGTATATTTATATTTCCCTAGAATATATTTTTTAAAAGAATTCTTGAATCATAACATATAAGCTGTGTTTTATTTTCTTGTATAGAATATTTTAAGAGGGTGCGATATGGCCATCCACTATAATACCTATGTGAGCACATAACATTTTATTTAAACAGTGCTGTGAAGTCATTTAAATATTTTATAGAAGAAGAATTTATGAACAATAAAAGCAGAGTAATTGGTCCGTGACTGTGAGGCTAATAACTGCCAATATTCAGACAGCCATACTGAGAATCATTCATTATAGGTATACAAACTATTATTCTTTTTTAGAAGTTACACAGTTGGGAATTGAAAAGAGATTAACCAAATGCTTGCCTTATTTAAATGGTGGTCTCTAACTATCTGCTTAGGATCTGTTTTCTGATCTAATTAAAACTGTGTAAGGCTATAGTTCCCATACATTTTAATTATGTTTCACTATCAATAAACATTTTTGAACTTGTACTAATAGCTCTATATTTATTTATAATGTGTAAAATATTATTTTCAAGCCAAATATAACACACATTAGGACTAAATTCAATATAAAATATGAAGCAGGAGTTTTATTTCTTTTTGAATATTACAGTCAGTAATTTCATGCACCTCTGAGATGGAGGAAACCTCTATTTGAATTATTCTGTTCATCAGTCCCTTGATAGAAGAACTAGATTACCTCTGAGTTTCCTACTTTTTTCAATTTATTCACTGATTGAATGAACAGAGTGCTAGGCAATTGGCTGAGTCAAAGTTGAAGCAGACTCACATTGGTGTCTGTAGATTAATGGGGAAAGGACAAAGTGAAGTAACAAAAATAACACTATCGAGCATAGCAGATAGGTCTGAAATCCCAGTGGTTTACAAAAATAGAGCTGTTTTTCTCTCATGTAAATTAGGCAGTGTGTATACAATGCCCCCCCCCCTTATCCAAGGTCAAATGTTTTAAGACCCCCAGTGGATACCCTGGCTGGATGGCTCAATTGGTTGAAGCGTTGTCCCATACACCAAAATGTTGCGGGTTCAATCACATAACTAGGTTGCAGGTTTAATCCCTGGCTGAGGCATGTATGGGAGGCAACTGATTGATGTTTCTCTCTTCCATTGATTTCTCTCTCTCTTTCTCTCAAATCAATAACAATACCTTTGGGTTAGGATTAAAAAATAATAAAACCTCTCGTGGATGCCTCCAACAGCAGTGGTACCAAACCCTATGTATACTGTTTTTTCCTGCACATACATACATATGATAAGGTTTAATTTGTAAATTAGGCAAAATAAGATAGTAACAATAATAACTAATAATGAGGCAATTGCAACAACACACTGAAATAGAAGTTATGGGAATGTTGTCTCTCTCTCCACACATGTTACTGTCCTGTACTCACCCATGTTCTTCTTGTGCTCATATGAGATAATTCAATGCCCATATCTGAGGGGAACTGAGGTACTTAGAATGGCCCACAATTTAAAATTTTTGAATTGCTTATTTCTTGAGTTTTCCATTTAATATTTTTGGAATTTGGTTGTCCACAGATAACTGAAACCACAGAAGGTGAAACTATGGATAATGGGGGGCTACTGTACTGATCAGCTAGTGGCACCCCTCCACGTGATTCAGTCTCCCATATCATCGCCTTCTTGTGAGGGCACAGCCTCTGCTGTTTCAAAGGCTTCTGAAGTTGCTATAGCAAGGGAAAGAGAATGGAGAATCACATCGGGAGGTTTTTATGGACTAGGTCTAGAATTGCCATATCATTTCTATACTCAGTTATAGGAGTGCATTTAACTGCAGGGGAGGCTGGGTGATGTATAAGTGTGCACTCAGGAGGGAGAGAAAACAGGATTGTCCAGTAGTCAGACTCTACGATAGCAAATGCAATCAAGAGACATGGTAAACACTAGAGATAGGAGGCTGCAGCTGGCATAGCATGGCGTCCTGTTTTAGAGCACACTTTTTTTAGTAAGTAGAAAGAATGTACACTAAAATAATGGCAAAATGTATAGTATAATGAATACATAAACCAGTAACATAGTCATTTATTATCATTATCAAGTACTGTGTACTGTACATAATTGTGCACCCTAGGCTTTTCTACAACCAGCAGCACAGTGCATTTGTTCTCGCTGCACCACCGCAGACATGTGAGTGATGCGTTGCTCTATGACCTTGTGCTGGCCCTGACATCACTGGATGATAGGAATATTTCAGCTTCATCATAATTTATGGGACTAGGGTGTATGTGATGGATCATATACCTGATCCATTATTGATTTAAATGTCATTATGTGGTGCATAATTGTAATGTGATTTTTGAGTCAAATTATTTGTCATTTTTAATGATTTTACTATATAATTAGGAAGAAGATAATTTACAGTATAGTATATTAATCCACTTTTGTGGTTCAAGCCAGCTTTTGATTTGGGATATTTTCTTCTTTATTCAAATCAATAATCAAGATATTACAGTGTAGATTTAGTTGCCTTCTCTATTATATTTGCCTATTATAGTAAGAAGGTAGCACATGTACTTTAATGACAATTCTGTTTTTTTAAAGATTTTTAATTTTTTTAAATATTTAGACAGAGGGAAAGGGAGGGAGAAAGAAAAGGAGAGGAAACATCGATGTGGGGTTGCTTCTCATACACTCCCAACTGGGGACTTGGCCCTCAACTCCGGCATGTGCCCTGACTGGGATTGAATCAGAGACCCTTTGGTTGACAGGCTGGTGCTCAATCCACTGAGCTGCACCAGTCAGGGCTGTGTTTTGTTTTGTTTTGCTTTGTTTTGTTTTGTTTTACTTGGTGGAGAAATGTGGTATTTTGTGGATTTGAGGTGATTTTTTTCTTTGCGCTATATAGAGGAAATAAGGGATGGGCAAATAAATATGAGATATACGTAGAGGTATACATGCTGCATACATGAAATACCCATGGTCAATAGATAATATTATGTAGCCTGATTATGTTCCTTATGTCAGAATTAGAAGATTCCCAAGTGAACAACAGAAATTTTTTGTGGAATCAAAACTTAAATCCTAGCAATGGAAGAAGGTACCTTAATGCCTAGCTAAGTCCAATATCTCACCAACAGCACAGATTCACCCAAAGCTAACTCTAACTCCCTCTTATTTTAGGGACAATAAGCTTACTCTCTCCCAAGGGAACATATCACTGTTAGAATTTTATTTCTTAAATCAAACACAATTCTCTTTTTTTATTTTTCTTTTTCAGTTTAATCTTTATTGTATTTTTTCTATTGTCATTTAGTCCCTTTACACCCCCCCCTTTCCTCAGCAATCACCACACTGTTGTCCATGTCCATGAGTCCTTTTTCCTTTTTGCTCTAACCCTCCATCCCCTCACCCTGTCCACTAGCTGTCTTCATGCTCTCCATCTATGAGGCTGTCTCCATGTTTCTTGTTAGTTCAGTTTGTTCATTGGATTCCACATATGAGTGAAATCATATGGTATTTGTCTTTCTCCAACTGGCTTATTTTCCTTAGCATAATGTTCTCCACATTCATCCATACTTTTGTTAAGGGTAAGATTTTCTTCTTTTTTATGCCTAAGTAGTATTCCATTGTATAAATGTCCCATAGTTGTTTTATCCACTCATCTACATATGGATACTTGGGCTGCTTCTACATCTGGATGATTGCAAATAAAATTACAATGAACATAAGGATGCTTATGTTCTTTTGAATTAGTGTTTTGGATTCTTTCAGATATATTCCCAGAAGTGGGAGAGCTGAGTTGAAAGGCAGATCCATTTTTAAATTTTTGAAATTTCTGCATACTGCTTTCCACAGTGGCTGCACCCATCTGTATTCCCACCTACACTACAGAAGGGTCCCCCTTTCTCTACATCCTCGCCAGCACTTGCTGTTTGTTGATTTATTAATAATAGCCATTCTGACAGGTGTGAGATAGTATCTCATTTTGGTTTTTATTTGCATTTCTCTGATGATTATTGACATTGAGCATCTTTTATATGTCTATTGGCCAACTGTATATCCTGTTTAGAGAAGTGTCGATTCAGGTCCTCTGACCATTTTTTTAATTGGGTTGGTTTTTGTTGTTGTTGTTATTATTTTGGTATTGAGTTTTATAAGTTCTCTATAAAATTTTGGATATTAACCCCTTATCGGATGTATCAGTGAGTATGTTCTCCCATTCTGTGGATTGTCTTTTTATTTTGTTATTTCCTTTGTTGTGCAAAAGCTTTTTAGTTTGATGTAGTCACATTTATTTATTTATTTTTTGTTTACCTTGCCAGGGGAGAGATATCTGTTAAATTTTGGTATGAGTAATGTCCAAGCTTTTGCTGCCTCTGTTTTATTCTAGGATTTTTATGGTTTTGGGTTTAATATTTAAGTTTTTTCCATTTTCAACTTATTGTTGTGTGTGGTGTAAGAAGGTGATATAGTTTCATTTTTCTGCATGTATTCATCTAATTTTTCCAACACCATTTATTCAATAAACTATCTTTAGCCCTTTGTACGAGCTTGCTTCCTCTGTTGAATATTAGTTGACTATAAAGGTGTCGTTATTTCTGGGCTCTCTATTCTGTTCCATTGGTGTGTGTGTCTGTTTTTATGCCAGTGCCATGCTGTTTTGATTACTATGGCCTCATAGTACAGTTTGACATTAGGCAGAATGATTCCTCCAACTTGTTCTTTTTTCTTGGGTCATTGTTGGTATGCAGGGCATTTTGTGGTGCCATATAAATTTTTGAAATGTTTGTTCTAGTTCTGTGAAATATGTCATTGGAACATTAATAGGAATTGTATTAAATCTATAGATTGCTTTGGATAGTATGAGCATTTTAATGATGTTAATTCTTCTTATCCATGAACATAGTATGTGCTTTCACTTATTTATAGTTTCTTGTGTTTCTTTCTTCAGTGTCTTATAATTTTCCAAGTACAGGTCTGAAAATTTTACTTTTGGTATTTTGTATCATCTTATTATTAAATCTTGATGATTAGTCAGATCACCTTATATATCTAGACTTGAAAGACAGCATGCATTAAATGAATTAAAATAGGCTATTTCTTTAGTGTAGTGTGTGGTTTATAAGTAAGTGGTAAAGATTTGATGATTGTATTATTAAGCCAGTATATAAATAATACGCTTGAGAATCAAATCCAACACACGAGTTTATTCATTCAGTTCCCTGTGTTTTATGTATCTGTTTACCATGTGTCTTACAGCTGTTATTTCAAGAAACCAAGAAGGGCCAGGAGAAATGGGAAAGGCTGTGCTGATTCCTAAGGATGACCAGGAGAAGATGAAAGAACTGTTTAAAATCAATCAGTTTAACCTTATGGCCAGTGATCTGATTGCCCTTAACAGAAGTCTGCCAGATGTAAGATTAGAAGGGTGAGTTTACATACGTTACATAATCATATATTTCAGAATATCTCAGAAACTTCAGTTAACCCAGATTTTTTCAGCTCTAGAAGTGTGTGGTTCTGAATAACTACACCATAGCAAGATTTTACTATGCATATACATATGATGAGAAATATGAACTGTCCTCTTTGCTGGCAGGGCAAAATATGTTATTTAAAAAAAAATGCAGAACACACAGCCTAACAGGTTTTTCAGCATGAGATGTTTTTTGTTTTATTTTTCTTTGTCTTATCTTGCCAAATATAGAGCAAACCTGCTCTTTAGTAGATTATTTTCTTGCCAGCATACGAAGCTCCCACACTTTGATTTGAGAAACTATATGCTTTGCTATTCCAGCATAAAAGTAGTCAATTGCCTGTATGATTCTTTGACCTTATAAGTGATTATTTATTATGGTTTCCAGCAATTTATGCTGCTCTTTATAATTGGAATGCTCAGTTATTAGCCATGAAGGAAATAATCACCTAGCAATAATAATATGGAATGAAAAATTAAGTTGAAAAATTCAACTTATATTGATTAACTATAAGCCATGCTCTAGATAGTTGAACATATTTTAAATGGATGTCATGAAATTAGGTATTTATTTACAGTAGTGTCATTCTAGTATATAGTCCTTATAAAGTAAATGCTTGGAACTTAGAAAGATGTGCCCTGAGATCTTAGAAAATTTCCAAGTTTACAGATATGTTTCAGAGCACACTTCTATGTAAACTGAAGTTGTTCTTTTGGCCATATAATGACTTTTTATATATATAACAAGATCATAGTTAATGCAAATAAAGTTTGCCATATATAATTGGTTATATTACGTTAGTAGTATGGTGATGTTAACATCATAATACTAAATCTGATTTTTTTTCTCCTTTCTGAATTACTTCAAGTGAGCTGAAGGTAACCAAAACCTTATTGAGATGCGGGGGCTGAGTGTCAGAAAGTCCATTCGGTAGCTAAGGATTGCTTTTATACACTGTTGTTTGCTTTTGTAATGTTTCTCTGAACAAAACCACAAACAACTGTAGATTATGATGTTCTTGGTCCCCAGGAAAAGGTTAAAACATCAAATATTACATTTGTGCCTTCTAAAGAGGTAAATAATTTTATAGGTAGTTCTGCCCATATTTGTATGTATATAGAAATATTGCATTTTGAAAAGCACAAAAGTCATATTCTTCTGATTAATCTTAGTATTTTATATGCTAAGTTTATATTATAATATTGCATTTATTACTTTGTTTTATATACCATGTTTTAATAAAATGTGTAAATGTGATACTCAGACATTCAAAAAAACCACGTAAGCACTAGTTCAAATTTTTAAAAAATCTTTACTTTCAACCTTTAGAACATAAATTAAATTTTATATCAGATCTGAGGTGATTAAGGCAAGAATCACTTTAGTATGGACACATTACTTTTAAAAAAAGTAAGATCATCATTGAGAAGCCATTGAAAATATTTGTGGCCAGTGCCATATCTTCCCTTAGGAATCACTTAACATTTTAAGTACTTGAACAATTAAGCCTTAAACTGTAAAACAATTCTATATTTTAAAAATGGAAGATGCAAATTGCTTAGTATTAAAAATTTCTCAAAATGCCATATATGATGTGATAACTGACTTAAAGTTTTTGAATTTTGTAAATAGTCTGTGAAAAAATATTTTCTATTTCACTTTTATATCACACCACAGTTATGCTATCAAAACAAAAGAAAAAATTATAAGTACCATCTCCGTTTCCTAGACAAATCATAAAGTGTATGTGAGTTTTACTAGGGACATTTGCAAGTCATCTTCAGTGGCTCAGTTGTGTGACTGCTTGGGAACAAATGTTGAAAAACACACCATGAATCAGATATCCCAACTGTTATTTAAAAGACGTGAAAATCTGTTAATACTCATTTGATGTACAAAACAGTGTTTTTCAACTTTGGTATTAATTCTTGAATAGTTATATCTTAAAAAAAGGTATCTATCTTAAAAGGGTGGTGACACATTAAGATAGCCTTCATGATGACTGATATAAATTATATGCAATATGAAAAAGAAGGAATTCACAAATAATTATTTTTAAGAAAGCTTATTTAGTGGAAAACTTGAGTTGATATTTATTTAGAAAGTACCTGCACTGCTCAAATAGTGAATTCATTTAAATATCTCAATATTTAAATAGATATACACTGAAATTGGCTCAATTAAATGAAGAAAATTGTCCAAATAGTTTAATACTGTATTTGGCTTTAATATAAATCTATAAATACTTGAAGGTGTTTTCAGGGGAATAAATCTAAGCAAATACTTCATGTTTTCACAGAGGAGAGACTAGAGAGAAATAGTTTTTCTTGGAGGCAGTTGTGATGAGACATCAGTACCAAATGAAGTTATTTTCTGGAATGTCCATCCCTAGGGATGCTTAAGTACTTATGTTAATTTACTTATTTGCTGAACATATTTAATTTGTTTAGTGTTTGTAGTGCAATTATATATAATTAATTATTTGAGGGGCAAGAAATAATTACATCACAAATAGTTGTGTACTTGGATATGTTAAGTGCAATCAAGGCTGAAGACCTCCCTAAATTTCTAACTTTCATGAAGACCCTCAGTTTCTGACATTCTGGTTGAAGTCTGTACATGTGTAAAAATAAAATTCCAGACAAATGTAACCAGTCATCTTTCTCTTTTGCCCATCTTCCATATATTTTAAAAATATTACAGTATCATAACATTTTGATTCAGAACTTTGAGAAAAAGTATTATTAACCTTGGTGATGGACAGAGACTTGACTTTGGTAGGTGAACACACAATACAGTATATAGATGATGTCTTTTAGAATTGTACATTTGAAAACTGTAATTTTATTAACCAATATAATCCTAATAAATTCAATAAAGTATTTTAAAATAATTTTAAAGAGCATTATTATCCTGATGTAGTGATGCATAGGCATTAGGGATCATTCACCTATTTCTCACCAATTATGAGTGTAAGTTTTATAAATTTATGTAGTTTGGATTTAAGAGTAGGGCATAAATATTTTCATTTTCAGAAAGCATGTAAATATATAACATCTCATTTAGTTTTTAAATGTAAGCTATTTGTGTTACTATTTAGAGAGAGAAAGAAAGAGAAATGAGAATTACCAAGCTAAAGAAACTTTTAGAAGATGTTAAACACATTATTTTTAGCACCTAATATGTTAGTATGTGCCAAATACTGCTTCTTGTCATGGGGATATAGCAGTGAACAAAATTAAGTCCCTGCTTCATGGAACTTAGAAGAAATTAAAGAATAAAGAAAGGAAAGGGATAGAGAGTAGAGTAGTGAGCAAAAGGCTCTTTTAGAAACTCACATTTGAGTAAGATGAGTGGATCTTAAACACCTAAATATTATAATTTCTTTTTACTAATATACAAAGATGTTAAATAATTAGTGAATTCCTGGAACAAGCAATGCTAGAGTTATAAGACCCGTGGATATATAAAACTATAATTGCACAAAGCAACAGAATAAACATTAAGTAAATGCATAGACCTTGCATGCATGTTTATGTGTATGTGTATTATTTTTAAAAAACAATGTTTACATTGTATTTACATGAAAGTCAACATATACCACATTTTGGTTTACTGAGGTTTCTGTAGCCAATGTCACCCCTAGGTGTGTGCTCTAGGCATTGTGTTTAATGTCATGCTCTAGGCATTCCTGGAAGTAGAGAAGAGAGTCTGACCGTGATCACAACCAGTGAGTTGGGCATATGACTCTATTCCATTAAATGCAAAAAGTAAACAAATAAGGGGAACACAAAAACCAACTCTGGAGGATTTTTCAAGTAATTAGGGGGGAATTTTCTAGATACAGAACCAAACATATAGGTGTAAAATCTTGGTAAGTCATTAATTTTCTGAACCTTACTTTTCTTTCACTGATTAAACAAACTAATCAGCTGGTCAACCAATCAAGTGATCTTTGCCATTTACGTAATACAGGCTTAGCTTTGAGAATAAAAATAAATGACTGTATCGGGCCCTGACTGTAAGGGTATAGGAATATATTTACCTAAACAACTAACCACAGTATTGTATGAACATAGCAATAATTGCAAAAATGGCAAAGTAAGAATAGCATTGTGCTGGGTTCCTAGTAAAATTTTTGTATTTATTATCAATCTGTGGAATTTTCTTATGCCTTAGGCTTCTTTTTTGTACTAAGCATAGTAACTTTTTAAGCAATCATCTTCTGTCTTTACTCTATAATTCTTTTGGAATAACAAATTAGAAGTAATTATTGGGTGAATATTTATTTTGAAAAGCTATGGTAATTAAAAATTAAAGCAAAATGTTAAGGTTCTTTAGCATTTACTGTATTCAAACATTTAATAGCATTTCAAGTTTGGGTATTGAGTTATTTGAAGTTTATAATGCAGCTGGCATTTAAATATATTTTATCAGGGCATAAATGAGGAAATAGGAAATTTATTTTAGCTATTTATATCATAGACCAAATAGCTGCTTCTTACATATGCACACTTGCAAGCTAATAAAGAGAAAAAAACACTAGCATTCTTTCATTGTTAGTGGAAGAGGAGCAGTAGCATAAAAATTTTGAGTAATTTCTCTCAAAAACAAAGAGTTTATTTACTCTATAAAACAGCAATAAACCGTAGTGTGTATTTTCCTGTGCTAAATTTTATAAGTGTACCTGTCCATCTATGTGGATTGCCTTCCTCATGAATTGAAATATTATCAATGTTACATTGGTTACACAAAGGAGAAATAGAAAATGAGAACATTAATTGGATTTCTGATCTCTCTTCCACATCTTTTCTTTTTAATTTGAGACTTACTACCTCTTTCATATGCTGACAAAAATTTTGCCTGTGAAGATAATTTCTATAATACTTTGATTAATGTAATGTGCTCATGTGTGGAATTAATTTTACTACTGAAATTGAAAGTAGTGTATAAAAATGTCTATATATGTGTCTGTATATGTGTGTTTATGCATATGTATTTGACAAAGATGGAAATGATAGAAATTATTATTATTGGGCTAATATACTGTTACACTGTAAGTTGTTTCTCAAATAAGAAAGTTGAGAGAAACATTCTAGGCATGGTCTCAGGGATACATTTGTAACCACTGTAGGAAGAAAGAATGTTGTATAACTCCATTTTCAATTATTATTTTTAATTTTTAAAATTATGGTAAATATATAAAACAAAAACTATCACCTTAACTGTCTTTAGCTGTACAGATCAGTAGTGTTAACTATGAAGGGTATCAGAATATGCCACCCCCAAATATACCACTTTGGCATAAACGATTGTTTTGAACTGAATGCATTTAAGTAAAAGCTCTCAGACACAAGTAATCTCTCTTCCCTCCCCCACGTGCCTAAATACAAGGCGTAAATTAACCTGGTGAAGTTGCCATCTCCCTTGATCCAGGAAGGAAATAGCAACCTTTATTGCTGGTGATAGATAGGGTGCTGACATGACTCAGCATAAACTAAACTTACTAAATAACCCTTATCTTCCATCAGTTTTCCCACATATTTGCCTTCCCACATTACTACCCCTAAAAGTCCAGGTACCTTTTTCTGTAGTTAGTCATCCATGATTTCTAATTTTGAAATAGTCCAGTTTATCTATTTTTATCTTTTTTGCCTGTGTTTTTGGTGTCACATACAAAATATTATTGCCAAATCTAGTGTTATAAAGCTTTTCTTGTGTGCTTTTTTCTAAAAGTTTTAGAGTTTTACATCTTATATTGAGGTCTTTGATCTATTTTGAGTTTATTTTATATATGATTTAAGGTAAGAGTCCAACTTCATTTTTTTTTCCTGTGGATATTTAGTTTTGCCAACCACATCTCTCAAAAAGAAATGTTCTCACTGTGTAATCTTTGTACCCTTGTTGAAAATAATTTGACTGTGCATATAAGGGGTTATTTCTGGCACCTCTATTCTATTCAATTGGTCTTATATGTTATTATGCCAGTACCAGTATCAAAAACAGTACCAGTACTGTTTTGATTATTGTAGCTTTGTAATAAGTTTTGAAATCAGGAACTATGAGACTTCCAACTTTGTTCTTTGAATTTTTTAAATGATAGATATTCCTTTCCAGGGCTGGAAATAAAAGTTTTCAGCTGTCATTTCCAGCCTCATCTTTTATAAAACAGAAGTATTTTATTATTTTATATATTTGCACTTACCAAGATTTAATTGTGTACCCATGAAAACTATAAGGCACAATTTTTCATTACACATCATTTTGCATGTAAGACAGAAAGTAACTAAAAATTATAGTACATGGACATGAGAGGTTAGAAGTACCATTGTGCAGAGGTGAGGTAAAGGAAAAGTTTTATAAAGGGGTGTATTTGGACCTAGGTTTTATAGGGTGATTGTGCATGAAACCAGGCTTAGATAAAAAGGGGATAAATTTCTGTACAGAATATATAAGAACAAGCCAGTTCTGGTTAGAGCAGAGCTAATGAGACTACTTGTTAAGAATATGAATTATAGGAAAACTTGAGTATGGACACTGGCTATTATTTCACTTATACTCTTTAGAGTTTATATATTCAAGTTGACCAAATACCCTCTTTTTCTTACGGTTTTGCAAATTCTAATTTAAAAAGCATAGAACTTAGTCTTTATTTTCTAAATCTACTATGGTAATTCTATTTTATGTATGTATTTATTACTTGAGTTATTTTAGACTAAAGGGATTTTATATTTACCCACTATTATGGTTATAAGTGTTTCACTATATTTCTGGGTTTTGTTTTTTTTTTTATTTCCTATATTTGATTCTATGTAATTTAGGGCAGAAATATTTATTTTTCTTTATTTTTTTTATCTTCACCCAAGGACCTACTTTAGACAGAGGGGAGGGGAGGAAGAGAGAGGTTAGAAGTACCATTGTGTAGAGGGTGAGGTAAAGGTGTAAAGGTGAGAAACATTGGTGTGAGAGAGAAACATTGATCAGTTGCCCCTCATACATGCCCTGACCAGGGACCATTTATAAGCTTCCAACTAGAGATGGAATCCACAGCCTAGGCATGTGCCCTGATGGGGAAACCAACCTGTAACCTTTTGGTTTATAGGTTGATATTCCAACCAAGTGAGTCAAACCAGCCAGGGTGAAATGTTTAATTTTTAAATCCTCATTAAAAATCAGAGCTTGTATCAATAAAATGTGATAGACTTAGTTATAAGATATAAAGAAAAAATTTTGTAAAACATAGGAAAGGCAATTTTTTGGTGCAGAAATTTTGGATAATTCAGGAATAAAAAAGGTTATATAGTTTTGGCATAGATTAGACAGAAAGTGTATGAAGCCTTGAGTGGAGACTGTCTAACTAGAATGGAGTGTTTTATGTAAGTAGGCATTCTGGATCATAGGTCTAGGGAGGATGATGAAGAATCTTAAAAACAATGCTTCTGCCTTTGTTTAGATATGTCATGATAGACAACTAGGAGGTGTTGAAACAGGAATGTGCCATGAAGGAAATGAAACTTATGTTGAGATATGCCTTCACTTTATGTACCAAATATAATAAAGAGAAACCTGAATTTAATAGGATTCCCTATTGGCTATTATCTTCACACAATATGATTAGATAAGAAATTTCCAAGAATAGTTTCCTTAGAAATATAAGTAATGAATAGTAACAAATTAAAATGGAGGGATAAAGACAAACACCAAATTCAGGATAGCTTCAGGAGGGATGGCCATGTGATTTAATTTTCAATTATATCTATCTCTGTGTATATCCATGTGTGTGTGTGTGCATATGTGCTTGTGTTTTAAACCTAAACTAAATAAAAAAGAGGAAAATATTATGTAAGTAGAAATGATCTCAAGAATATTTTGAAATGATATTATAGAATTGGTGACTGATAAGATACAGGGGAAGAGAAAGCAGAAAAAACAAAAGAGGACTCTAATGTTTCAAATTTGGATTTGGAGCTGATTGATGCTATTGCTATTTCACACACACACACACAGACACACACACACATTGTATGTTACATTCCATTGAGTTGGCTCCAACCCCAAGCAACCCTATAAATGAGTTATGTCTACAGTGTTTTGCCCTTAACAGCCCTGCTCAGCTCCTATAGACTCATGCCTATGGCTTCCTTTATGAAGTCAGTTCATCACATATTTGGTCTTCCCCTTTTCCCGATGCCTTTTATTTTTTTCCAGCATTGCTGTCTTTTTTAAAGAACCTGCCTTCTCATGATGTGCCCCCAAGTAGGACAGCTTCAGTTTTGTCATTTTTGTCTCTAGCGATGCTCAGGCTTACTTTACCCTTATGCTACTTGTTTGTCTTTCTGGCGGTTCAGGGTATCCATAGAGCTCTCCTCCAGTAAGCAGCTCATTTCTAATGAATCATTTTGTTCATATTAGCCTTATTCACTGTTCAACTTTTGCTTTTGTACATCATTTTAGGGAATATGCGGGTGTGGTTGATCTTAGCTTTCGTCTCTAATGACACGTTTCATCTTGATGATCTTTCCTAATTTTTCCATTGCTGCCTTTTCAAGTCTCAACCTTCTCTTGATTTCTTGGCTGCAGTGTCCATCTGAGTTGATGCCTGAACGCAGGCAAGCACAGTCTTTAACAATTTCAATGTCTTCCTTGTCTATGTTAAAGTGTTGCTCCTCCATAGTCATAATTTTGCCTTAGATGTCCAAATGCAGTCCTACTCTGGCACTGCTTTTCCTTTCATCAGACATTGTTTTAAATATTTGCTGCTGTCTGCCAGTAAGAAGGTATCATCTGTGTATCTTAAGTTATTGATATTTCTTTCACCAACTTTCACTCCTCATTCCTCTGAGTCTAGCCCAGTTTTTTGTATGTTTTCTGCATACAGATTAAACAAGTACAGAGGTAAAATGCTCCCTGTCTGACACCTTGCCTATAGAAAACCATTCTGTCTGTCCATATACTCTCTTGACATTGACTTTCTACCCACAAAACAGGGTAAGCATCAGGACAATCAAGTACTGAAACAGCCATCTTTTTTTTGCAGCAACCCATAGCTTTTTAAAAAAACTTTTTCTTCACCCAAGGATCTGTTTCTTGACTTTTGAGAAACAAGAAGGGGGTGGTGAGAGAAATATCAATCGGTTGCCTCACATACACACCCTGACTGAGGATTGCACCTGCAACCTAAGTATGTACCCTGACTGGGGAACAAACCCTCAACCTTTTGGTGTACAGGACAATGCTCCAACCAACTGAGCCACTCAGTCAGGGCAGTCAATAGCTTCCTATGACTGATGCAGTCAAAGGTTTAACTGTCTGTGAATATAGACTGACCGTCTAAAAATCTTCAGAGCACTCCAATATCCAGTGAATTATTGCAATTAGATCTTGAATACCTCTTATCTTTCTGAATCCATTTTGAACATTTGGCATTTCATGCTTCATATACAGTAGAAGCCTTCATTGCATCACCTTGAGTGTCACTTCACTTGTGGGGGAAATTAGAGCAGCAGCGCTAGAGTTACTGCGTCTTTGGCATCACCTTTCTTGAAGGTTGGGATATATGTTGCACATTGCTGGTCTGGAATCCATTGGCTTGTTTTCCGTATATGATTTAGTAGAGATCTCTTGTTTTGATTTGTTGGTGTTCTCTTCAGTCTCTTTGCATTGATACATAACAATTATGTTTATCTCTGCAATAATCATTGAGAATCGGCATTCAGGATTATAACCCTGCTTTGGTAATGTTTAACTTTTGCCTCTCACCTGTCTCTAAACAATTTTCTGTGTTTCTTTTGTTGCAGATCTTGGTTTTTCCCTCCTTTTTATTTCTGACATTGTCTTTTTGCATTCTTTCCTAATAATATTTCTAGGTTCAGTTCTTCTGGTTCTTGTTCAATTAAGTTTGCCAGCACAAATATTTTTTAGGCAGACTTTAAATACATCAGGAATGTCATTTTTTTGGCACTATGATTCCTTTTTATGATCTTCAGTTTTACTCTGATGTTCAGTATTAACAGTTCATGGTTACTTCTGCAATTTGCTCCTGATCCAATGGCAGAGGGAATGCATCTTCTCCACTGCCTGCTTCCAGTTACATAGTCTAGTTGATTTCTATATTAGCCATCTGGTGATGTGCATGTATACAATAGTCTGTTTGCTTGAAGCATGTGTTTGCAATGGACCACTTGTTGGCTTTATAGAAATCCATGAGTTGGTGTCCTGCTTTATTTCCGATCCCTAGTCCAAATTTGCCAATAACATTTGATTCTGCTTTATTTCCTGCTTTTGTTTTCCAGTAACATATAATTATCAGCATGTCTTGTTTTGGTGTGTGATCAATTCCTTCTTGGATACTTGCACAAAAGCTTTCAATTTCATCTTCTTCAGCCTCTGTAGTTGGAGCATGGGCTTGAATGCTGGTTATGTTAACAGTTTTCCCTAAAGGTTGATTGATATTTTTCAGTCTGACCTTGGCATTGGCATCTGATAGCCTGTGTTTCATCTTACCTCAGTATTAAAGCCACTGTGTTTCCTCTGAGTTTGTCATTTTCAGAGTAGAACACTTTGTAGTTCTCAGACTGTAAATGTCCCATTCCAATCCATTTCATTCCCTAATACCAAGCACTACAATATTTAGACATTCCATTGCTTGCTTTATAATTTTCAGTTTACCTTGATTGAGGCTTCTTACGTTCCATGTTCTGATTTTATGTGTTGTGGGGCAGCATCTTTTGTGCCCACCAGTTGCTAGTCGTCTTCCTGGCTTTGGTCTTGTCAGATCATTAGCACAATGGAATCTGTACTTGTTCTTGGTCCTTCCCCACTAACTGTTTGAGCGCTTCCCAAACCTGGAGTCTCATCTCAGCACTAGCTTGTGTTTCATCTGGGACTGTTCATCACAGAGTTTTTAAGGTAAAAAGAAAAACAAGAGAATAATAAAAGAAAGTGCCTTAGTGATTTACCGTTTCCTTTTGCTGCTCAGTGTGTGGGTCCCAACCACATGTGCCTGGGTCTCTGTGGTGCTGTACCCATCAAACACCTATGAAATGTGAGTGTCCCTGCAGTTACACGTTCAGAAGTGGGCCTGAGTACACTGGTAATCTGGGTAATGGAGTTAATTCCACACATGTGCACCTTAGATAAATGGAAATACTGCAGAAACTATTGTTATCTTTACAGGCAACATTTTTGCCAACATATGAAAGTTGTAGTAATTCTCAAATTAAGAAGATGTGGAACAGAGATGAGAAATCCAATTAATATTCTCATTTTATATTTCTGCTTTGTGAAATCAATTTTATGTTTATCTGTACATTGTTAGCATCACTGGGTAAAATATAACTTTTAAAATGTAATCCTAATATTTCTAAAATTGGTCCTTGAAAGTAGACTTTGTGGTTAAAATATGTTCTTCTCTTACCATACAAAATAAATATAATTTAAAAAGTAGAGGTGGTTTCTTAACATCTGCGGATTGATTAACTTAAGAAAGGATATAGCTCTGCTGCTCTTAGAAAAATCTTATGTAAAAGGAATATTTGACTTCTGTATGAAATTCTTCCACACTAATTTTTTCCCCATGGACAGATGTTTCCTGTACACATATCAGTGCGTTATGGAAAGATTAAGTTGTTCTAATGCCAACTTACAATGTTATTTTGCTGAGGAAGAATTTGATTTTAGTTAATATAGCGTAACCCATGATAGTAAGACATTGTTATATTGACATGGGAGAGGTTGACTTATGTCTAAAAATCCTATTGTATATTGTGATTAATATTTTATGACCTTGCAAAGTCTCCTCCAGAGCCAGTATACTTGCTGAATGATAATTCCTGTATAAATGAGAAAATTTGTTCTTGGTCATTGAACTTTACATTTACTGTCAATATTGCTATGTAATTTTGTCACATTAAATATATTAAAAACAATGTTACAAAATAAATTTCATTAATACACTCCAAGTCCATCTGGCAATATATGGGATATATGAATGGTTATAATTTTAGGATAGACATACACAAGGGGGGATCCAAAAACTGGAATTATCTTGTGGAGGGTGGGCCCTGTGTAGTACAAGCTTCCCCTGCTGGGTGAGTGTCCTAGGAGCCCATCTTTATCATTGTTCTACCTTCAGTGAATTTATTTTTGAAGACTCTTGCATCATGATTGCCCATCTCATGATGGCTGATTTACCAGTGCACATGCCCACATGGTCCTGAGTGTTCAGCAGTTTTTGACCAAAAATGGTATAACCGCCATGCCCCACCCTCTGTTCGCCTGATTTCATTCTGAGCTCTTTTTGTTTGTTTCCCCAATGAAAAAAAGTCCTCAAAAGGAAATGTTTTGATGATGTGGAAGAGGTAAAACAAAAATGGTGGACGTACTACAAGGCCTCAAAATTGACGAGTTCAAAAACTATTTTGAGCAGTAGAAAAAATGTCTCGATAAATGTATGGCATTAGATGAAGAGCACTTTGAAGGTGACTGAAGTTTAAACAAGTTTAAAAATTGTGTAAGAATACACAATTTTTTATAAATAAATTCTGTTTTTTGGGGGGATCCCCCTCATATGTATAAAAATGTATTTTCTACTATACATTCATTTATGGCACTTACTGTGTCTTGCTTTATTTTTTCCATCAGGAAAGGCATTATTTCTGATCCTTTTACTTTTTAAGTAATGATACTGTACAGATAAGATAGAGACATTTTCACTAAAAGGGCATGCAAAGCTGTTTGCTTATACTTTATGAGAAGGTTATGATTTTAAGATGGTATTATATGAAATTCAAATGAAAGATCCAATATAAAGTTATTATTTTATCATCCAACTATACAAGATAAAGTTAAATTTTACAATGTAAGTTTATAGAAATTCAGTTTCATAAACACTCATCTAGGATGTCCTTTCTGACTAGCATTTTGTGAGAAATTTAAAAGCAAGTGTATTACTTTGAATATATTACAAGCCACTGAATTAGACATTTTAAAAGAACAAATTTTATGGTATGGGAATGATATCAATAAAGCAGGTTTCAAAAATAAAATAAATAAAAGCAAATATAGTATACAGTTCCTATCCATAATACCTTACATAACATAATGATTAGGAAAAAATATCCCATGAATTAATTAATATACAGGAATTAATAAATTCTGTCATAATAGTAAATGTAGCTAATATTCAGTATTTGTTGAACTTTTACTGTGGAGCCATTGCATTAAGTAGTTTATCCATATTATCTCATGGAATTCTCAACAAGAGAATATCCTACGTTTTGCTCTATTTGGCTTATGGATTAGGAAAAATATTGAAAAGGATAGGGACTTCACTAAGGTCATGTGGCTGATATTTGAATCTTGGCAGTATGTGCTTTCAACCGCTAGAGAACATCAACAAATATAATAGAAGAAAAATGAACTAGAGGGTTGTGTTACTAGGAGCTTTGTAGAAAACTTGAACCATGGGTTAGCCCTTGAATAATTATGTGTGACATGTAGTTATAAGAGAGAACACAAAGATTCCAAGTGGGAGGAAGAGATGAGGAGATGTGCCATGGAGGATGATCCTATGGTCTGTTGAAGAGGCTGATCTAATGTAATTGTGACTTCTTCTGAGGACTGCTCATACAGTCGCTGACCCTGCTGACTCATAGTCATGATCACTGTGCTCAAGGAGGACACTACTGTTGTCCATTAGTCATATGATATTTCCAACATCTACTCTCACTTCCACTTTGTAAATTATTACTTCATGATGTTAACACGTCCCTCCAATGTTTAATACCTCCTCTTTAATCCTGTGTCATCTTATAATCTTACTTTTTATTTTATTGAGAAAAATAGAAGCAAATAGAATCAAATGCCCACTAGTCTCACCATTCCATCTACCCCCTTACTTGCATTTGTACCTTTATACTCTACCTTCCCTTCTATTACTATGAATGCATTGTCCATGCTTCTAATCACAACCAGCCTGTCTATTGTATACCAGGTACCATCCCCTCTTCATTACTCAGGTACATCATCCCAACAATCTGCCTACCCCTTCAGTCATCAGCTCTTCTCTCTCAGATTATTACTAATAGCATGCAAACATGATCTTTATTCTTCCTTAAAAACAAACATAAATACCTCTCTAAACAACACGTCTACTTACAGATATGTCCATTTCTCTTCTCTTCTCATTCAAAATCTTCTTGAAAGAATTGGCTTTACCTTGTGTCTTGAACAACACCCCACCTACATTTTTGTCCTAAATCTGCTTCAGGTAACTTTAATCCCCACAAAATAGCTCTGGCCAAAGTCCCTAATGATCCTATGTTGTTTGATTTAATTGTGAATTCTCAGTCCTCATATTTCTTGAGCTGTCAGCATAATTTGACACAGTTGATTTCTATTTTTTTTGAAACAAAATTTTCACATGGCTTTCAAATTACTATATTGTCCTAATTTTCTTATATCTCTATAGCCATTTTTTCTGTTACTTGTTTGAACCTTTTCTTCTGTGTAACTTCTAAATGTAGGTATATCCAAGTAAGTCCTTAGAGCTGCTCTATTTTCTGTCAGTGCTTACTCTCTTGGGAATTTCATGTAGTCTCTTCATTTCAAATATCATCTGAACCTCTAATTTAGACCTTTTCCCTAACATTCAGAATTGATTATCTAATAGGGTTTTTAATATCTTTACTTGAATGTCTAATACTAATGTGGAATTTAACACGTCCAAAACTCAGCACCTGATAGTACCCATAAACCCTCTTCTTTTCATGGAGTTCATTAACTTAGCATATGGAAGCTCATTCTTTCAGTTTCTTGTACCAAACCCTGGAGTCTCATTTGAGCACTCTTTTCCTCTTGCAACCTCCATCTGACACATCAACAGATTCAAAACTTGAGCTCTTCTCATCTCCACTGATGATATCTTAATCCAGGCTATCGATATTTTTCACCTGAGTCATTGTAGTAACCTATTAAGTGGGTTTTTTGTTTGTTTTTTGCCCTTCCTTTGGTACCCTGCAGTCCCAGATCAATGTAACAGTCAGAGTGATTCAATGGAAACATCACTCAGTGGGTGCTACTTTTCTGAATTCTCTTCTTTGCTTTGCATCTCCTTTAGTGTAAAAGCCAAAGCCCTTTCAGTCCCCTATGAAAGTCTACATGATCTATCTTTCCCTTACTTCTTCCACATTCTGTGTTTGTGCTTACCCACTTTCTCACTTAGTTCCAGGCATAGGTGGTGATACTGGGGCTTTCACATTTTCTGTTCCCTCTTCCTGGGATACTTATGCCTGGAATATTCACATGGTTGGTTCTCTCCTCTTCAAGGTCTTTACTCAAATGTTGCCTCCTCTCTGGGATCGTCCCTGACCACATCATACAAAATTACACCTCACATGACACTTTGCATCTCCCTGCTTTATTTTTCTCTTTTATGCTACTAGCTGGTGAAAGAAGAACATGTTTTATTTTTAACTCTTATTATTTGCTTCCTCCCCTAGAACATACATTCATTGAATGCAGAGATCTTTCTATGTTTTATTCTCTGTTCTATTTCCAGGTGTTAGAATAGTTTCTGCAGTATGGTGGCTACTCAATAAGTATTTGTTGAGTGACTTTATAAATTAATGAATGATGATGTATATTGTGATAGTACATAGAGTATGTGACAGGAAGAAAAGCTTGACTTGATTTTGTAATCAAAAGAGGTTTTGAGAGGGTTTTCAGAGGGTTACTGACATGATGCAAGAAGTGTAGATTTATATTGAGCTAAGTTAGCATGTTCGTTAATTTTTTTCCCAGCCAGACAGTTTCACCTGGAGCAGAATACCAAAAATGGGAAGTAGTTCAATGTTGGGATTTAGTATAGTGTGCTCTGTAAAATATTGGAATAAAATTGAAGTATTCGGAATTTAGTGATACCTGAGAGAGGACTAACTGAAGGTTAGTTTAAAGTTGCGGGTCTCTCTTTAACTTCTGTTTATTGAGAAACAACTTGGTAGGACTCACTATTTTAGATGCTTATAAATTCTCAGTCTTTAGTCCTCCTCTCTAAGACTCAAATTAAGCTTAAAAATAAATGACTTTATTTTCATTTTATAATTAAGGAACCTGAAGTAAAAAGACCTTTTGGGGTAAGGGATGAACTATTAGAAATGTATTTTTCCCGTAATTTCTTGTAAACTGGCTGCCAGATATCCCTTTCCAGGCTTTGAATGACTTATTTGCAATTTTCTGAACATTTTAAGCTAGAAGACTTATTTTCAAATAGTAAATGGTACAGATAGTTTTTGGCTAAAGCTGTGTGGTCATCAGACTCTCTGATGTGGCAGGCATCCATGTTTTCATTTTTAGTGAAGCACATTTTGGAGACATCTTCCATATATAATTGCCAACAGGGACCAAAGACTTCCAGCTGACTTCTTTCAGTCTCTCTGCTCAGTTCCTGCTTCAACCAATTAACCTCCCAAGCATTTGTGTCTGGTTCCTCTGGCACAGCAGACAGCTCTATAGAGCACAGCCCCATTGAGAGGACTTGAGGCCATCTGCTTCCTACCACATGTACTTGCCCTTAGAAATTCATGGTGTCCTGCCACGCACACAGGTGCAAAAGCACTTGTCCACTTTTTTCCCCACCAAGACCTTACACTCTCTAGGATGCTTTCTGCCTTGCATGTCTCTAAACACCGAGGAGAGCAAGTCAGAGTTCCTCAAGTCATTTCTTATTTTATTATGTTATAGCCCAAAGGTTTCAGGTTGTTACACTTTCAGAGCCAATAAATGTCTATGCAAAGAATGAGATTCTGATCTATTAAAGACAATCATAGTCTTTGAGAACAACTGTCTTGAGATACACCATCACATACATGATGCCTTTCAATTCCCTTACTTCATTGCACTCTTCTTCAGATTACTGTTCTTCTTTCCTAGAAGCTGGAGGTGGTTGACAGAGACTCATAGCCACAATATTAAGTCTGTTATCTTTCCAGTAGTTTCTTTTAAAAGAACTTAGGTTACCTAACACTAGCTGGCCTCAGTTTTGACACTTGCTGAAATTCCAAGACAAAGGATTTTTCTTATTCCATTTTACATATCCACATTTATCTGTTATCAGACAGTATACAAGTTGCTAAGCCAGAATTTGTACAAGGCTCTCTGACTCTGTAGTTGTACTCTTCCTGATCTTCTTTATTTGAGTTTGTTGAGAGGTCAGAGGACCCTGAAATATATATAAAGCAATGAGGCAGTAATGGTAAGAAGACTGAGATCATAAAGCATAAGTCTCTGTGAAGTGTTATAGTGTACCTTGTTCAATGCATGTAAACTCAAGATCTAATGAATGTATTTTATACTATTAATGAGCATTCAACTAGAATAGATATGTCTGCATTTAAGACATCTAGAAGTTCATGTAAAATTGCATCTCCAAACCAGATGACTGAAATGCACCTTGGAATAAAAAAAAAAAAAGAAATGTGTGTCTTATGGTTATATCATTTTAGAGAGTCCAGAATTGGTATGCATTGTGGTGGGAGTGGGGAGCAAAGGGGACAACAGGAATGATTAAGTGGGTGGCTGACAGATGGTTTTGATTTCAAATAGAGAAATCCAGAGGATAGTGGATAAATAATGATGAGAGTAGCATTGGGGAGTAAGGAAAAATTGGACAATTTCATCCCAGTAATTCAGGCAATATAGGATAAGACCTTTAAATGTTTATTGCCTTTGACAATGAAAATTATGCAACAGCAAATAACACATGGAAGATAATTTTTTGTGATGTTTTTGTTATAAACTCTTGCTATAGTGAAGAGGATCATATTCTAAGAAAATATAAGGCTGAGCAACATAGCAGAATCAAATGTATTTTTGAAAAATTTTGTTGTGGTTTCTATCCTACAATATTCTATATCAGAAGAAACAAACAAACAAAAAAACTGGAGTTGAGTGAGAAAAATTGCCATATATCTGGAATTTAAGTAAAAAAGAAATTTTTATTGGTAGAAGAACTACCAATGTATATATGTGGGGAAATATCAATTTGATGTTAAAATTTGTGTCATGTGCAATTCCAAACTAACATGGTTTTTAAAAAGACATTAAGTGTCTTTCATAAACAGTTTTGGTCATCTGAGAGTCAATTCAGCTGTGAGAAATTTTAATAGAAGTAAATTGCTTCAACTCTGTGCTTAATAGACTGTATCACAAAACGGAAGCCCAGAACACAGGAGGCTGAAAGACACGAGGTATACATGAGAGGCACATGTTTCAGTAATGGCCTGGCTGTGACAGATATGTCCTGGGAAGACTTGGCTGGGGCTACACAGCACCATATTTTCATCTTTATTTTTTATGATATGGTAGGATCTTCCTAATAAAAATATTCATTGATTTTATATAGGCATTGAATATTTATGTGTTACAAAGAACATGGTTAGATAAAGATACGAAGTAATGCAAGTTTTCCAACCTCACTATGCTTAAAAATGTCAACCAAAAAATCTATGTTGATAGACTATTAGTTTCACCTTGATGAAATTTTAATGATGATAATGTTCATTTGGTGCCACCTTTAAATGCGTGAATGGATTTCACACTGTCCTAATTATGTTTATAGTAATCCTTCTATATAATTATTATGACTGCTATTATGACTCATATTTCTCACTTAAATGTTTGATTACATCCAATACACAAAATGTCAAGTGAGTAAGTGGCAGCATCACTTACAGTGGTTAGATGAGTGTTCCAAGATTACTTATTAAAAAAGACAAAACTATGCCTCAACCCGTGTTTTCTGAATGAATGAGTGTTTCACTGTTCATCTCACTGCTTTTGCCCATCTGATACCTAAGCTGTGGTGGCTGTGTGATCATGGAGTGTTTTTCATTTGACAAACAGTAGTTGGGGCAGTGCATTCTTTGGCGTAGTAGTCCATTTAATACTTAATATCTGGAATGATTTCTGTTCCTTCAATTTTTCTTTCTAGTTATAACTTTTAAAGTTTTTATATTTTATAGCAGTGGTAGGTTTACAGCAAACTTAAGAGTCAGGTACAGAGATTTCCACATATCCCCTGTCCTCAAACATTCAGTCTTCCCCATTTCCTACATCTCCCATTAATATTCATTACTACTGATGAACCTACATTATGACATATCATAATCACCCAAAGTCCAGAGCTTCA